>CM012447.1:3463412-3709356 GCA_003999625.1 Oryzias javanicus
TCAAAATTTGTGTGTGAATACGTGTATAGCCTGTCACATACAACTGTTAAAATTGGTGAATATACAATACTGTCATCCATTAAGACCTGAAAATATTTTTCACCACTGAAAAAAAAAAAAAAAATCATATTTTTTCCTCTAAATACAAACACAAAAATATTTAGAATACCAAGTACTTTATTGCACATTTCTATCAGTGGGCATTAAAGGGGTTAATTATTTCTGATATAGGCCTAACCAATAGTTTATAATGCATTTCTGAGAGATGAGGCCTTAAAATCTATTGCAATTGTTATGTTGACATTTACACTTTCCAAAAAACATACAGTGTATAAATATTACTTTTAGTTACATTACAGAAATATATGCAAGAGCAAAAGGTGCTTAAAGATTCAAGAGATTCAAAAGTGTTTGTCATTTGCACAGTAAGGAAACAATTTTCCCTGTACTATGAAATTTTAAACTTTGCTTGCTCACTTTGAATGCCACAAAAGTAACTTATTCAGCCTCATCATGAAGTACAGCCACTGATGAGCCCTCTTCACTAGCTGGTGTGGGGTTGAGTAGGTGAGGTCCGGCTGAGGTGGACCCCTTGTTATTTAAAGCTCCTAACCTTGTTCACTTCCGACCCCGATAAACAGCGGCTGATGAGGGCTCCTCTCCTTCCTCATGTCCACTATCATCTCCTTGTATTATCTGTGTTGAGGGTGAGGGTTGTTGTCCTCACACCAAAGTCAGAAGCACCAGAGAAGCCACTCTGCTCCTGTAGGCTACCTCGTCCCCGCCAGTGATGCGTCTTATCACCGAGGTGTCATCTTCAAACTTCAGAATTGTTTTGTTATTGAATGAGCTTGTACAGTAGTGGGTGAACAAGATGTAGATGAAAGGGACTGAGGACTTAACCATGTGGACTGCCAACATTGGTGATGCTGGCTGAGGTCCTGTTTTCACCGATGATGGGCTGTAGTGCAAGGGAGAACAGTTTGTTGGTGAGCTTGTGGAGAACAACCATTTTGAATGCAGAGATGCAGTCAATAAAGAACATCCTGATGTAGGAGACATTATTCTCCAGATGTGAAAGAGATGCAGAGCTGCAGAAGCATTCTGAGGTGAACCTTTTGGGCCAGTAGGCCGTACTGCAGGGGGTCTAGTGTTGTCTGGAATGCTGCTCTGAATGTGGGTTAGCAGCACTCTCTCGAAGCACTTCATAATGACTGGAGTGCTACTGGTCTCTAGTCATTCAGGCACGTGGGAGAGGTTTTTTCAGGGAGGGGGACAATGGTGGGGGTCTCAAAGCAGGAGACAATTCTCTGGCTGAGACGTTGAATATGGAGGTGAGGATGTCTGTCAGCTCATTGGTACATGCTCTGAGGACTCAAAGATTTTGTGTGGTCCTTGCTTGATCCTTCCCATGGCTTTTTACACCTGGGCTGGAGGCAGATGCAGCAGCAGCAGGGCGCTGGCACTAGAGCCTTGGATTTGGACAACTTCTGGTCTATTCGCTTCTGGGAGGACTCAGGGGATGCAGCCGATAGAAAGGCTTGCCATGGTAGCCATCACTCCTCTCTAGAAAGGATGATTTATTCCATTGAATACATTTATATGAAAATTCAAACAAGCCTGAAAGATTACAGACACTAAATATTAAAATTTGTGATTGATGACTTTTTTAGTCCATTAGTATCGGCATGTCAACTTTACCAATTAAAAATCTCAAACCGTTTTGTTATTTTCCAAATATTTCCAAGCAATACCAGAGCTCATCTTATAGAATTTATTGTTTAAGATCATCATCTCGACTTATAAGTTGTTGTTGAATGAATGCTGCAATATTAAAAAACCCCAAAATTACATATTTTTAAGTCAATCTGGTATATATATATCTATATCTATCTATCTATCTCAGGGGAGCAAATTTAAAGATTTCAGCCACCCAGTATCATCAGAGCAGAGGAATAAGCTGGTGTTAAAGGCAGAATCTGTTGGCTGCTGCAGGCAGAAGTGGCAAGGAGCTGGATGTGGGTGGGTCTCCCAAAAAATAAAGAAGGTAGATGTGCAGTAGCACAAAAAAAAAAAAGAAACAAAGTTTTGGCTAGCAATACTACAAATTTCAAATAGAGTTTAAATTAAATATGTAACAAAAAAAAAAAAAAAAAAAAAAAAAAAAAAAAGGATGGCATTGTAAAACTAATTTTTAAAAATGAAGAGTAATACACACAAAAAAATCCAGTTTCATAAGATCATTTTATTGTTAAATTGTTTAGGGGTGTTAAATTTCTTCAGAGGAACTACTGTCTATGCTTTCTTCTTCTGTGGCGTCATCAAGCACAAACGCCTGCTTTCCCAAAACTTGTTTGTAGGTCTTGCGAGCAGCATCCTGCTGAGCACAAAGTTCTGCCGCCCGCTTCTCTCTTCAGCAAACACTGTAGCCCATCTCGTCCTTCATCTGTCAATGCATCCATGTTGCCTGACAATGACAAAGTAAATTAGAACAAAAAAAAAAAAGCATGCATTTAAATAAAAATTTAAAAAAAGGACAAACTTGGCTCAGTGATCCCCTCAGAAATCTGAGAGGTAAGCTCTTGCATCATCCCAGCTGCACTTCTCAAGTACTCCCAATGCTGTTTAACTTCTCTAACAACGATGACCTCTTCCTCCTTCAGCCTTGTCAGCAGCATCACTTGTGTCAAAAAGCCGTTTCTTCTGAACCATGTTGCGTGACCTAGAATTCAGCAGTTTCAAATACCTCTAGAATTGAATTTAGGCATTTACATGGGCTTCACTTCATTTAAAACATTTTTGTTTTTGATTCAAACAATACACTTACATTCCCAAGGCAGGAATAGTTGTCAACAGCCAAAAGTGCATCAGCTGATGGCAATTTGTCGGATTCATCCAAATCAGCGTTTCTTTTTCTGATTGCATCTTCCAGGGCTCTTTTTTCGGACGCAATCTTTTTTCGCAGTTGATGTCCGCGTTTGTTGCCATCTGTAAAATTATTTTAAAAATTTTTTTTATTAAACTATCCAACTTCAGGATAAGCCAATAAAGATATCGCAAAGACATATCCCTCACAGCCTTGCGGTGTACAGGTTTGTATTTCCTTTGCTTTATGCTGAGATAGAGTCCTTCAATGGTCTTTTCGAGATCATTATGACCAGTTGGTTCTTGTAGAGAGAAAAGACAATATAATTAAAAATTCTTGTAGAAAAAAAACCAAAAACATTTTCGACATGTTTTCTTTTTTTTTTTTTTTTTTAAAAAAGGAAGTGGAAGTTAAGAGGGCTCCCACTTTCATGTGTTCTTAATTGTCATGTCAGTAGCACTGTAGAGTTAGGTTTTTTTAGTAGGTGCACACAAGCCAACCGGAATACTTTCAACAAATCTTGCCAGCCCTCAGAGTTGATTGCGCAAATTGTAATATTACATTGGCCAGATCAAGGACACCTAGGAGCTGAAGCCATCAGAAATTGTCCACTTTGGCTTTCTGTAGGGCCTGGTTGAGGAATGCAGCGCACACTTCTATACAACATAGCACATTTAAGCGGGCTCTGACCCCTTCAGACAGGAACCCTAAGCCTCACATGTAGCCGAGCTGGAAGAGGCTCTGAGTGCTCAATGTTGTTTTAACATTGATATAAAGTGACGCACATAAAGGATGTTTGTCTGCTCTGCTAAATCAAGAGATGTACTTACATTGAGAATAATCATGGGCTGTGCAAATCTTTTATCCTTTTTTTTTTTAATTTTTGATGCCCGCGCGATCTACTCACAAGCTTCGATTGGATGATCACCCTTGCTTGAAAATCAGTGTGTGCCTCATTTATCCATCTTTAATTTTAAAGTACCTGCAGCCCACTCTTGACATCAGACACCCATTGCTGGACCATATCTTCTTGTATAGATAGATCTTGAGTCAGCTTTCCAAGATCTGCCGAAGCTTCAGAAATCCTCTGTACAGTCTGTCAAAAACAAAGCAATAAAATCATAAGAGAAAGAAGTCCGAGCATCATAGACAAGCAAATATTAAGTTTTACCTTGATATATCTTTTTGGCCAGTGTCAGGTCCAGCTTTTTCCACCTTCCGCTTGTTCCATCCAATGGCCTGGATGGTAAGCAGTCTGTGCGTACTTCAAGTAAAATGTATTATTAACCCAGGCAAAACAAACAGAAAACAATTTAAGTGAAATCTATAGTATATTTACCAGCTTTGGACATGTACTTAGAACAGATAGCTGCCCGGGAGAGGAAGCTGTTCACTTGCTCAAACCTCCTCCCCTATGGTCGCTCCTGCTCCATCCTGGTTTCGTCCACCCCATTGCAACTGCAACAAATGTGATCTCGTTATTGTTAGCATGAGGTTTAAGATAAAAAAAAAAATTTGCAGTGCAAAAAAAGTTGCAAAGATCCGCCTCACACATCCAGGAATGGGCTTTTGCGTGCATGATTGATAGGAAGGACGCATTACCAACAAGTCCTGCAATTCAGGGCAGTGGCGCACAACCCTCTGCAAATACGGCCAAATATTTGCATACACATCAGAGCAGAAAACTCGACATTCTTTGTGGTTAGTATTTTTTGAAGATAAAGTGGATAGGCAAAAATTTCTCCACCACGAACATATTGAGGGCCTTCAACAAAATCCCGTGGCGGCACACGCAACCTCTACACCTTCCTCATTCCACTTTGCTGGCAGATTTGTGAGAGGTTTCCCGTGCTGCAAGCCACTCGGCTGTGCCACACTTCCCTTTCCGGGATTCTATTAGAGATTAGAAAACAAAAAACGATATACGGAATTGATTGTTGTACTTGAAAAATTATGCAGCATTTTTGAAGAGGCAATTAATTTAAAAAAAAAAAAAAATAGACTTTACATGTTGTGTCGATTCATGGATGTAGTCCACAAAGGAGGCCACCTCAGCATCTTTTGCCATAAAGACGCCGTCAAAAAAACCCCTCAGGTCTGATTAAATCAAAATACAAATTGTTACATATCTTAATAGAAAATTCACAAGAACATTAAAAATGAATGTTTACCATACCCTGGTTGGCTTCTGAAGCGGTAAAGCTTGCGGTTCCCATCCACAGCCACAGCCAACATGGAGGGGTGTGCATGCTGGGCACTCAAAGTGATGCACTTTGGAAAGCTTCTCCACTTCAAATTTTGCATAGCACCATTCACCATAACCAAGTTCTGCAGAAAAGATGTCTGCATAGTGTCGCCGCAGATTTTACCACTCTGGATTAAAAAACAAACCAAAAATTAAGATATCAAAGTCATGTAAAACTTTGTTGTTGCTTCAATTGGATAACTTACTCGTCCAAAAACTTTTAGAGCGCTGTTCAAGCATGCCAATAAAAGCATGCCGTGACATTGTTGGTGTGCAGTAATTTTATCTAAATCTTCGTACGAAGTGAACAGATCCATGGTGTACAGAGTCTCAAAATTTACTGTGGCCGGCCAGTATCCACTGTCCACCAAATCACCAATGCCAACATCCAGAATTTTTCCACATGAACAACTGACTGTTGGAAGGGACAAGTTGTATCGTCCTTTAAAAGAAATAAATCCAATTATATTATTACTTTGTAAGAATTATTAAGGTAAGGAAAAAAAAATAAAAAGAAAAAAAAGGTACCATTCATTCCTATCAGAATCACTTGTTTTCCAGCTGAAACTTCTGTATGACCAGTTGAGCAGTCACAGCGCGGAAGGGGCGACAGGCAAAAAGGCACACTAGAAAAGTAGACAAAGTAAAACAAGTTAAAACATTTTAAAACGCTTATTGCGACAGTTTTATTTCCACAAAAGACTATTTCAAGATTTCAAATTTAAAAGGCTTATATGATCTTAATTAAAATAAGTACCTCTTTCCTGGTAGGTGAATTCCCTCCGTCTTTCTTGACAAATGTAGTTGGTGGAAGAGGCCTGTAAAACCCCTCCACCACAGCAGATCGATTGTGAAGAACCATGCTGTCATGTATTAGATCACATGACGCACAATGAAGCGGCCTTGGCAAACAGTCATGACACACTATTACTGCAGCCTCAGAACGACAGTAATGGCAAAGCCCCCTTTTGGCTTCTCAGATAGCAACATCTGATTCACCATAAAGGTCTCAAGACGGTCCACTTTTCCAAGGAAGAGGCTTTTCTTGTTGTCCAATCTGATGGAGCTGGATCCTCAGCAGGCCCCAAAAGGTCTTGCACTTCTTTGATAAGGGATCCTATTTAGGGGTATAGTATAAATAAAAATGTAATATGCAGGCTGGACCAAGGTCTCTGATTACTGTACATCTTACTGCTATCAAAAGATTTTTTTTGCTTGCAACTTCTGAATAAACGTTCTGAGTACAACTGTAACAATTCCTTACCTATATTCTCTGGAGTGCAAGTTCCAGGTACGTCCTGCTGTCCACTTGTAGATGGCATGCATGACTGTTCCATTGATTGAGTTGCAGCCATAGTTGAAGTTTCTGAATTTAGTAAATAAATATTTTGGTTAATATAATATAAATGACAATGAATTTGAGAAAATTAAGAATTAGACTGCACAAATACTAGTCTTTGACTGCTCTAGCAACAAATGTATGCCTTTTGAATACTGCACTATATTATTAAAAGAATTTTTGTTTTAACTAAATTACTTAAAATATTGATACACTGAGATAAGATTAATAACACTGTGAGGGAAATTAAATTTAAAGCCATTTCAATACAACCAGTAGTAAAAGAGTATTACCGATACTGTATTATAAAATGTCCAACCTAAATAAAGTAATCATATTTTCTAGTTATATAAGTGATCATTAGTCATGCGAGAAAGTTTAGTGACTTTATCTTTAACATATTCAGAGCTATTGAACATTTTTAAACCAAATGTGATTGTCCTAATTTAAAATTCTTCTTCATAAACATTTACTTTTGTTTTAACATAAAATTTTGATGATGTGTTCATGAATAGCTGATATCATTATTTGTTTTTATGTATTAGTTTTATTTATTTATTTTTAAATTTATGTGCTTCTTTTAAGTTCTTGAGACATCAAATTTTCGGTTTTATTAGTAGTTACAGTAGTTAACTTTTTTAACTGTTATTTCTCTGTCACATAAATAAAAACAGGCATATCAAGAACAGCTCGGTCCTAAGGAGTTAAATCCTGGCACTAGCATGTAGCAGTTAGCAGCTGCCGTTTAGCCATCTGTCTGCAGCACGAAGAGCTTAACATTAAAAAGAAACAATAATCTTTCTTTTTCTGTTGAAATGCCTTTAGAGTAAGGATGTCCCGATCAGGTTTTTTTGGCCCCGATCCGATTCAGTCATTGGATTATGTAGACTTTGTGGATTCGCCGATACAGGTCCCGATCCAATACTTTTGTAACACATTTAAAACATTAACAAATTGAATAAACAGATTTGTGTCTTATTTATATTTCATTAACATTATTTTATCATTAGAAAACTTAAATAAAACACTTCAGTGAGGTAGCTTTGATAAACAAGTAAAAATAAAGCAAATATAAACTTGAAAAAATAAATCGTATTTTCTTGTTCTATAAGTGATAATTAGTCATGTGAGAAAGTTTAGTGACTAACCTATCAGAGGAGTTAATTTTCTTAACTTGTATTCCTCTTTCAGATAAATAAAACAGGCATATCAGAGGAAAGCTCGGGTCCTAAGGAGTTGAGTCACGGCGCTAGCATGTAGCAGTTAGCAGCTGCCATTTGTTTATCTGGAGCACGAAGAGCTTAACATTAAAGAAAGCCAAACTCTGTCTTTTTCTGTTGAAATGCCTTTAGAGGTTGTTGTTTAGAGACACTAGCTGTCAGTTTAAAGCGTTTTCAAAAGAGTTATTGATCCCGGAAGTCTGAATACGTGATCGGCTAGCTGGCTAACTTTACATCAGTCCTCTGCTTGAGCTGTTGCTGTTTTCTGCTGCGTTTTCCGGAAATAACATTTTGTGATCTGTTCGTGACATGAAGACTTCTAGTGGAGTATTTATCCGGAATAATAAGATTGAAATATAAAGCGCTGATCATAAGAATCAATGAAATATCCGAATCCTGATCGGACAACGGAGCCCGATTCCGATCGAGTTTTCAAACACGTGATGGGCCCGATTTCCGATCACGTGATTGGATCGGGACATCTTTAGAGGTTGTTGTTTGTGTTGGTCCGGCTCCCCAACCCAGACACAACCCCCCACAATGTTGGGCCTGAGGCCTAGCCTCGTGCAGCCATATTGTCTGCAACTATTTCCTTTTCCGTTGTTTGAAAGGTGCAACAGATACTGTAAACAGGTTTCCTCACTTTTTGATGATATAGGTTTGCGCCGCTGTCCCGTTCTACGTCGTGTTTGGGTAAAGGATGTCCTTCTTCGTCTTCTTCGTGCCAACGACAACGGACCTTGTTCCGACGGTTCTCCATGCTGTATACATTTAACAACAAAGTACAAATATAAAACACAGTCAACAGTTATCTGATACAACAAGCCACTGTCGAAATTCGACAATGCCATAAAATATACCCTACCTTGAATTCTTCCGAAAGCGCGTCTGCAATAAACAAGCGTCGTCCACGTCGTCTCCTACGGGATCCATTGCGGTCAATTTACAATATTTAAAATCTCCAGGTGGATTAAATAGGTAATGGGCGTCACATTCAGTTACGTCAGAAAAAAAGGAGAGAGAGAGAGAGAGAGAGGGGGGGGGGGGGGGGGGTCGTTTGGACCGGCTTTCCCCCCCTCCCATTTAAACATTTAGGATGATTCTTTCTTTTCAGCTAAACCTTATTGACGTTTTAAAAAACTCATTGCAATTTTTGTCGCTGTAAAAATAATAAACAAGCAAGCAACAACGATTTCCCTTATTCTGATGAAGTTCCGCAAAAAAGATTTATGGTAGTCACGTGGCATAATTACTGTAATTGTTAAATTCCCTTTAAACAATGAATTATTTTGATATTATGCTCTGGTTTTGTGAAATGTAATGTTCTTTTTCTGTAGACGAGCTATTTTTGAATCAAAGTAAGGTATTGCTATTTAACGCGTTTAAAAACGTGACGCAACAGCAGCTTTCTTCCGGTCCACCGTCAGCGTCCTTGGTTACTGCCATAGCAACGTTTAAAAAATGAATTACATAAACTATACAGCGTTAAACAAAGCCGACTGTCTCTGGCAAGAAAAAACATCGAAACAGGGCCTGGTTGTCTTTTTTTTTTGCATTACAGACGATGGGAAGTCTCAAAGATACATGAAAAAACACAGGTTGGAGTTATTCTCTCCGTTCGAGTTTTTATTTTATTTATTTATTTTAGACATATATCGGAAACAAGAAACAAGAACAAGTGTGCACAGTTTATTATGACGAGTTGCAGTGGGATGCTGCAGCCAAAATTTATTGTTATCAACGTGTTTGTGCTGGCGGAGAAAATAAACAACTGAAGAAGAAAAATATTTGTAGTAGGTTTGTAGTCTTTAGCAGACCGTGAAAAGGATTTCCCGGAATGACGTTATGTCGAGTAAGCCGAGCCCTGGCTCAATCAATGCGTTTAGTTTTATTTTTATATATATATATTTATCTCTTCCGTTGTCTTATCTATGTTCATGTCTACAATGAAGCTTTTTTTTTTAATGTATATATAGATTCCCTTATTCAAAATATGGCCATGGTTGTGACGGACGTAAACGTTGCTATTTTACGAATTCAGAGCCCGTTTGCAGAAAATGTTGAACGAAACAAATAAACTGCAAGCTGCATGTCGACGCCGAAGGTATATTATGATAGTAAAGGGTATATTTCTCGCTAGAAATGTCATAAAAATAAAGAATTGTTCTCAAAATATCCTATTTTGTTGGTTTTTTTCACTGAAAAAAGAGTGAATAACCGCCATATTTTCTATTCACGGCAGGCTGCAACTCAAAGGGTCACGTGATCAGGAGTGGCCCCCATAGAGAATGCATGAGAAAAAGAAACGTAGCAATTCCACAATTTAAACCCCGTTTTTGTGAAACTGCTACGTTTTTCCCTGTGGACAAACGTAGGTACTGCACGTTTTAGAAGGAGACTGGGTTGACCACTAAGGCCCTTCAGAAACGGCCGGCAGACCATTTCCGCTGCTCCAAATCTATGACTGGATGAAAGCATTAAGGCAACAATTTTTCAATTTTGATAATGAGTGCAGTAAACTGGTGTTTCTGCACAGCATTAACCAGCTTCCACAGATCAGCTGCTAAAGCAATCAACTAGAAAATACACTCCTCCTTAAGGAAATATACATTTTTTTAAAAAGCGAGAGAGAAAAAGGGGTTAAAAAAGCTCTTGTAGAGCTGAGAAAATAATCAGTGCTCAGTTCTTGACCAAAAGTTTTTTTTTTTTGCTCCATTTCTGAGGGAAACAGGTGAGTGAAGATATTTCAGCAAGATGGCGCCGGTCTACGTGGCTGCTCGTCTGTCGCTCCCAATACCGTTAATGTTTTTGTGTATTGACATCCCACAAACAGAGTTTACAACTTCTAAATCTTTGACCCGATGCCAGATCTGTGATTTCACCTGGTTGAAATGGACAGAAACCCGTGCTACTTGTGCTGTCGGAGATCCTGACTCACCTGTTCAGGGCGTTGGCTCTCCTTCCCCGGCGGAAACGCCAGCGTGGCAAGTACAGAGGTCGGACGAGGAGGTAAAAGATTTCCCTGGTACGTTCCATTTCCCTATCCGGAACAGAATCTGGAATGCTCGTGCCCTGGGACTCACTGGATCCATCAGCGATGTGTCTCAGACTTTTGGTCGGCTTCCGCCCCGCTGCACCTGTTCTCCCCGGCCTCGCCAGCCTGGAGTAAATCCCGGGAACCTGAAGACGCTGCTCCGTGCTTCAGGATTCGCGGACAATCCTCAGGCTGAAATCCCCGCCAGATCCCTGAATCCCCAAAGAAGACCTTTATCCTGAGGGATTTCTTCACTTCCCAGGAATTGGACTTCCTTAGTATAACGGAGTTGTGGGCTCCCGGTTATTACAGCGCGTTTGTGGAACTCCTACCAGCTGGATGCTCCTACCGGAGTTCTCCGAGGACCTCTGGTCGTGGAGGAGGAAAGACTCTTAAATGTAAGCAGCTGACTCCCGGTGGCAGCTTTGAAGGGACTTTGTTCAGAGTCTCTTGCAGCCGGTGAAGTGCGCGGTGCTTTTTGGTAGTGGAATTTCTGATCATCTGTGTATTGGAAACGCAGCTTCTGTCTGTAAAAGGACTGGACTTTATGGTTTCACCACAAAGTTGGAAGTTTCTTATAAGTATTTATTTGTGGACCATGTACGGAGATGTGTATAGAATTGTGTGAGAAGGGAAAATATTCAACCCTAACAGGCATAATTACTGCTGATCTAGAACTAAAAGATTATTAATAAAAAAGTATTCAAAGACAAAACAATTAGGAGAGTTTTTTTTTTGCCCATTTTAAGTTTCTAAATCGGTCCATAAAAATAACTGGTATGGATTTAATTGCTAAGCATGGACCTCTTCAAGTTAGAACATCTTCACAGAAGTCCTTTTGTATCATGAATCATTTGTGAGTAAATTCTGATTGAAAGAAGTTTTAGGAACACGAAGCTCTGACATTTTCTGGGAATTTGTGTTTTGAAGTCATATGAAGTTTGGATGTTCTGCTTTGATAAAATTTCAAGCAACAGATATACTAGGTTCTGTTACACACAAGACGGTAACTGACTAAAGAAAGGATGAACGACATCACACTGATAAATGAACCTTCATTTGTTTCCTTTTTGCCTCGTATTGATTGTTGCCAAAACCAGGAGGATGCAGAAGGGGGCGGGGAAAGACGCCTGAGACGAAGGCGAACGCTGAGCTGCAGCGAGACTGAATGAGAACAGGATGTCGGGGTCGTCTTCAACATTTAACTTCCGGTCATAGTTCTGTTTTAACTTTAACTCCCTTTGTTGTTGCAGTCGTGTACGAGAAGCAACGATGATAGCGGCATTTCTTCAAGCGGAGGAGTTTGAGGGCCTGGCTTTATTACAGCAACTCTCTCAAAGGAGGCGGAAGTAGATGCACATTATTGTTCATTAACAAACGTCAAGCACATCCTACAATACTTTTCATGACTTTCAGGAGGATTTTCGAATATGTGACAACTGTAGTGACATTATGCAGCATGTCAGATTTTATGATTTTCTAGAGAGGGTGCCTCTTTACACAGGTGTGTTGACCAGCTGTGGACTTTGGTGAACCAGGACTCATACAGGAGGTTTGCTGACAGATTTTATGTGGCCAAATCAATTTGGATCATTTTTGTTTAACAGTGAAAGAGCATTCATCTTTTCATATTGCCTGGCCAACACCAATGACACAATACATGGCTTTCAAGAGTTAGGATTCCCCAACACTGTGTCTGTAGTGGATGTGTGTCAAATCCGTATGCCAGAGGTGACAACCCTAATGCCTATTATACTCTATTCTTCTGATTGGCTTCTGTGACCATGTAGAGGACCCTGGCAGCTGGCATGACGCTAGAGCTTTCCGCCACAAACATTAGATGTGGATCCCCCAAGGACATACATCATCGGGGATTCTGCCTTCCCACTGTCCCAGGACATCATCATTATCTGGATAATGGTCACTCAACAGCCAGGAAGAAGCATTTCAACCAAAAGCTCAACTCAGCTAGAGTGGTCACTGAACGCGCCACAAGTCTTCTCAAGACAACAAAGTTCAGAATACTGAAGTTCTTCTGCTTACATGCTGAAGTCTACACAACATATGACTGGACTATTTTTTTCAATTTCTTTTCTACAACAGGTCATGCAATCAGCAGCAATGAGTGGACAGATGAAGTGATGAAGACTCTGATGAGACGCCCACTAGTGCTGAAGTTACAGCAACCGGCAGCTCCTTCGGTTGACCAGCAGTTTGAGAAGCAGAAAGGTCCAGCCAAAGCCATTCCTGCACAGCAACTCTTAAGATTCAAATGCAACATTTATATGTGCCCACACAAACACAGCACTTAACAATTGGACAAAAGCAATGCAAACTTTCTTAATTGTTTTTGGCGTGATGTTTTAGTTCATGGGTGCCCAAAGTGGGACCCGTGGGCCAAATTTGGGATATCTTTTGGCCCGCCAAAATGTGTTTGCAGAAGCCGTGGAGTGTTTGGTTAGAATCCTCTTACTTGTTTCCCATTGATTCTCTATGGTGTTCCAAAACTGTGGCTGTGAGAAAAGTGGACAATATGACCTTTTGCCTAACAGTTGCACTATTTCTCACAATGGGAGGTTTAGATAGTTCATATGGGGGGGAGGGTTTATCACAGGAAATATTAGGAAATATCGTGCTCGAGTGTCAATTAAACTTTTCATGAGTTTTAGGCAGATAAAAAGCCAAACTGGAGGGGCTCAGCTGCACATGTAGTCTTTGACCAGAACAAAAATATTATTGAGTTTATTAAAAACTAAATAAATAAAGATTCAAGTTGTTTTTATTCAATTGTTGCAATTCTTGATTGATTTGTTTTTCTTGCTCTGATATATTCTTCATTTCTCGTGGAATATTTGCAATGCAAGTGATTGTCTTTCTTACAAATGCCCTTCTATGCTTTTCCTGAAGTCTAACACGTCTGTGATGAGCAGCATGAACCTCATACACATCCAACAACCTCAGACGCTTTTGCCCCCTTCTCAATCTGGATGAACCAGACGGCTGTGCTTTCGAAAGGGCCGAGCGGCAGAGTTGAAATTATAGTTCCCACTGGTGCACTCCCCACTCCAGATTCTCCAAAATTTTCCGAGGTGAAACCAGAGTCTTTGTCAATTTGCATTATTTACTATTCAAGATAAAGTTTAAAAAAAAAAAAAGTTTAAACAAAACATTATTGCCCTTTTGTACTGTGATGTTACAATTAAAAAAAAGAAAGAAAAAGCTATACTTACCAAATAATGCTCTCATGCAATTGCCACAAGTGCAGCAAGCTAAATCAGAGTCAGGCAGGCTGAGGTCAAACAGGAGCATGAGGGCATCAAAGAACAACCAGAGTGCTCAGAGTTCAGGCGAGGGTCAGGGCAGGCGGCAAACACCTGGAGTTGAGGACAAAGCAGGGTCAGATGAGCCAGAAGATCAGGATGAGAATGCTCAGGCAGAGAGGCACAAACAAAACTCAAGCAGAGCTTAATGCTCTGACTAAATGCTGCTGAGTGATTGCAGATGGAAAACGGCTGTGAGGTTTACAGGAGTCACAGCAGAGGCTGATGGCAAGTGTAGCGTGGATGATTTTTAACATGTATATGTGGGACTTTTCTCACAAAGGAGAACATATGTAATAAGAAATAATTTCATTTCTCCTTTTAAATCGCTTTCAACCTATGGCAAAAAAATGCTCTGTTTGAATTAATGAGCATTTTTGAGGTCAAAACAAGAGGAAGAAGAATTTGCAATATCTTGATTTTTACAGAGGAGCTGTGGATCCAACAGTTTGGCTGTAGAGCCTCTTGTGGTGTCTGCCGTGCGGGCTTTAGAGCAGTACACTAATGACATTACACAGGTGTGTTTTTTTAAGAGTAGCTGGATAGGAGGGGTTTTTTTTAATTATTTGAGTGATAGAGTTAACATCCTGTATGAAATTATGTGATTCACTTTCCTTTTTTTGAATATGTTAAGAAGTTTTTTGAACAAAAAGAAACATCACACCCAATCGGATTATTTTTAGAAAAAAATCTGGTGTTTTTTCTGATGAGAAGTGCCTTTAGTCAAAGCGTTTTCTCAATAGTTCTGCCACAAACGATTATTTTAATAGTCAACTCATCACTGATTATATTTTCCGATTAGTCGACTAATCAGGTCAACTGCAAGTAAAGCACACATTTTAACTATCATTAGGTTTAATGACTAAAATAACGAAAAACTAGATTTATAGCATTACCTGCAAATGCTGTAAGCTGAATTTGGCTGCTAAAAACACTGATAGATGATAACGCTGAAGATGATAGCCAGCTAAAGCAATAGTTAAATGCCACATTAGCCTAAAAAAGCAAAAAAAAAAAAAAAAAAAAAGAGAGAGAAAACCTAAGTTAGCCAACACAGCTAGCATGTACCTGAAATATTGGCTAAACTCCAAATTAGCCTTAAAAAAAAAAAAAAAAAACCCTAATAAATGCCTAAAATTAGCAGAACATCTGATCAATTTCAACTTTGCTACACTATTCACGTCAATGATTCACTACTTTCCAGAGAGAGCAACAAATAAACACAGATTTCCTTCATTGAGCACTAGCCACAACATGTTAAACAACAAGAACTGTCAGGACACGTTTCCCATAATGCATTGTTTTACAGTCATGAAGGCGGCTCGTAGTCAGCGCAGTACCTAATAGGTGTGTTTGAGTTGACTTGCGCCTTGCTTGCATCGTCGGTGAGACCAAGCTGCTGCAGGAGGGGCCGGAGAAAGACGCCTGAGATGAAGGTGGACGACGAGACTGCACGAGAACGAGGAGTTGGGGGTTGTCCTAAACATTCAGCTGAATTTTAATACGCCACTCCTCCTAGTATGATCTGTGCTGTTATGTCTTTTATAGTATTTTTTTTACATTTTTTAGAGTAAAACTGATAAAAAAAATAGTCGGGGGATTCATTACATGTGCACAGTCCCAAATAAACAGATAAAACAAAAATTAAAGTTCATTTTAAAGACAACTATGACACACATAACCACAGATTATTTAAAATCTTGTATATTTTTTCATCAGTGATTCACTACCTTCCAGAAAGAGTAAAAAAATACACATATTTCCTTCATTTAGCGCCAGTTATTTCACATTAAACTACAAAAACTTTCAGGACACCGTTTCCCACAATGCATTGTTTTGTAGTCATCGAGGCGGCTTGCAGTCAGCGCAGTACCTATTTTCTGGCTGCGCTGGCTTAGGAAGGCGCCTTGAACCCGCGCCTTGAACCCGCCCCTTTCTCGCGATACTTCATGTCGTCGCAAATGTGACGTCGGTGACAGAAACTAACCAGCATGCACCGTAATCCAGGCAATCTGCACAGCGCCGCGTCCGCCTGCATAATCTCAAACACGCCTATTGTCTACATGCGCTCATCTTGGTAGGCGCCTTGCACCCGCCCCTTTCATGTGACGTCAGTAAAAAACTAACCAGCGATCCGGGCAGTCTGCGCAGCGCTGTGTCCACCTGGCTCATCTCAAGCTAGATTACTGTGACCGTGTTGAGAACGGCGGCTGGTCCAGCTTTTGTTACCTCAGCAGAAGGCTCTGGTTCAACCTAAGCTGTGTGGATTTTCCATGTTTTCTCTAGCTTCCTCACACTGTCAGTAGTTACGAATCTTTTTTCTATAACAGGTATCACCAGATGGCGGACCGCGGTCCACATCCGGACAGACAGACCGTTCCAGCAAAAGGATGTTCTCTTCGCCTGTATTTAACTCAATAAAATGGCGCTTTGAACGGTCTAGAACTGTGTTTTGGTCATGCGGTTTATAAGCGATAAAACTCTGCTTTTTACACCCGTCTAGAGACAACTTCAGACTATGAGAGTAAAGACTGACAGTTCTCAGTGAACGCATCGGAACTGAGGATACCACCTTCATTGATTTTGATTGGTCTTCGTGTTAGCCCCGCCCCAACGCGGCACAACGGGGCCAAAAGTTTTGAAACTGAAACTTGGAGGTTCAAAAGCGAAAAAAAAAGGTTTGAAACTGAAAAAATTGTTTTGAAATTGAAATTTTGAGTTTTGAAACCTATTTTTTCGGCCAGACCTTAATATTTTTTTCCAAAATACTTATTTATTTCGGTTTCCAGTAATATTGGCCCCAATTTAGCTCTATAGGTCACGGGAAGAGCGAAACATGTGGTCATGGAAAAAAAACAAAACTAAATTCTCAGCTCATATAGAATCCATGAAAAATATAGCTGAGTGTCCGGGTTATTACAAGTTCATCTCAAAACGTTGGAGCATCGGCAATTATGGAAAGAACCAAAGTGAAGTCGAGTGGACGTGGCATGCTCCACGGTGAGGAAAGTGGATGCGAAGAATAGAAAATTTAAAAGTGAATGGACGGATCTTTAATTCATTCTTCCACCTGGCAGTTCTGCTCTGCTGTGAAATGACGGCGATAATTAAAACCCGCACACATGAAATGTCACTAAAAAAGTAAGCAAACATTTTGAACAGACGTATCCACCAAAATCTGGTAAGGGGGGGGCAGAAAATAAATGAGCTAAGAGTCCAATATGAGGGATCAACCGACTCATGGAGCATGAGTATGCGCTGCAGATTGCGTGGATTCTGTGGAAACAAAAGAATCTTTCAGTGATGTGATGTTTGTGAAGGAGTGTTTAAGTGCTGCTGCAGAGACGCTCCTGGAAGGCAAAGAGACGCTCACTGACTAAATTAAACAAATCCTCATGTCAGCCACTTCCATGCAGACTCACAGATGAACATCTTCAAATGTGCATGAGAATGGCATTAACCACCCAGGTTCAAGCTGCTGACGGGGCGGTCACATGCACATTCATCCCACTCTGGTTAAAAAAAAGAATATGAACCTCCAAAATAATATTTTGGGTCTTCCATAGACGAACAGTCAACCACACGAGATGTCTGATGAGAAGTCAAACTTCTGTTATATATATACTTTTTTTCCCAGCTGTTGACATGATGTTTAATGAAAGAGCCTCTTTTAAAACAATTATTAATGTTGCTTTGACTGTTAAGACAGCAGAAAAAAAAATGTGAAGGGAAAAACTAGAAACTTTGCAAAAAAAATTATTCAAAAATATTTATTTTTTTGCTATAATTCATGAAGTTGTCTGTTCCAGTGTTCTGTTGTAAAAGTGTCTTAATGTGAATGCAAAAATAAATATTACTGAAATGCACCCAAAATATACAGATTAATTGGTTGCCCCTGTTCTCTAAGGAGTATGTATGGAATGTATTGGCATCTTTATACTTTGAAGAATTGGAGAACAGATCTCAACCACCCATAAAAGAAAAAGAAATTAAGAAAGAAAAGAAAGCAAAATAAAATAAATGTGAAACTGCACGAGTGTCATTAAAAGACATAATATATATAAATAAGTCCTTCACTACTGTCTTTCTGCCCATCCATGGGGTAGTCGTGGTGGAGCGTGGTGGTCGACCTCTAATTGGAAGCTGCAGGTGTGATTCCCGCCTTGCTCACCCAATATTGAAATACCCTTTGCAAGACCCCTTGGTGGTGGAAGGTTGGCACCTTCTCCAAGGCAGGTCAAGTTCACAGGTGTATTGACTTTGGCTGTTAGAGCTTTGGCACAATAAGGAAGCAGCGCCATACAAGTATACGCCATATATCCAGACATGTAGTGGAAAAGGATATAGATTTATCTTTAATCTGTAACATCTTTTGTAGAAAAGACCGACACGTTCTGATAAAGAGAGTACCAAAAACTTCTTTGCCCCTTTGGGATTTTAGTGATGTCAGTTTCTCTTTGTCAAAGAACAATGAATCAAGATTTATTAAGAAAATTCTTCCCCACATTAACTCTTGTGTTATCCTAGCCATGTTTACATTAAAAGTGGGGTTATCTGGACCCTGAACCCCCTCCACCCCCAAGGATTTTTTTCCTCTTCACTGGTGTCCACAAAAAATGTCCACATTTGTCATGGTGTGGATCACATCAATGTAAAGGTGGGGTCATCTCATCACAAGGATTAAACTATAATGAAACCTTTAATTAAAGACGTGATATATTCTGCTTTTAAATAAATACATTTTGTTTATTTATGCATGTTTTATTTGGGGAACCCCCCCCCCCTCAAAAAATAAAAAAAAACAAATTGAAAATGTAGTTTCCTTTTAATGAAGCATTTCCCCCCAAAAGTAGGAGAAATGCAATTATAAAGATAAGGGATTAACTTCTCTGTAGTAGGAGGAATGAGCACAACCATTATCACATGAGCCGTGCTTCCAGCTTTAGTTGGAAAGCTTATTATTGGGCTAAAAGTATCAGGGACGGTATAAGACTATTGATGCAGTAATGTTGGTAAAAGCCAAAACAATAGAACAGTAACTGGCTATGAAGGGTGAGATGTGGTTTTCCTCACTAAATCCTTCAAGCAGAATACACAAATATGAATAAAACAAAAAAAATGCAGACAGTATATTTTTTTGGGGGGGAATCTTTTAAAATATTAATACTAAAATGCATCTAGATGTCAAGAACTAGTGACAAAGGCCCTAAAATCCAAAAAACTGACATGTATGAAAACCCAGGCTTCTTAAATGTACTGAGATAATTAATTTAAATGAAAACAGCTGCGGATAATTAGAAACTTGAACCAGGTGTAGCTGTGAAGGCGGAAAGACACAAAACCTGATAAGAACCAAAAAAATAACTAAACTGAATCAACTTCACATAAAACCTGATAAACTACTATAAAACTATGAATAACACCAATCTGTTAACTTTCACATCAATATATATTGTATCTATGGCAAGAGATAATCAAATATATATATGTATGTTACTTAGATATTTAGACTTAGATGATCTTTTTTTTAGTTAGATTTTCCATTAACATCCATCTGGTGTCCATGAGAAATCAATTTAACTTATAGTTTAACAAAAAACACAATATTTCTGGGAATTACTCCAGTTTATTTGATTGTGTAATATCTGTGTGTGAGAAAACAAAATGCAGGAAACGGAAAACTTTGGATGGTGTTGCTTTCAGAATGAATATGCTGTCTCTTTTGCTCAGGAGTGTGCTAAGAGGAAAAGGTTAACTCAGCAGACAGGGACATGCGGCACAAGGTGAAGGTGGAGGTGGTAAAGGCCAAACACGGGCCGGACGAGGACTTGTATGACAGGTGGGACACAAAGGATGGAGCGTCGGATCTGTACAGGTGGAGCAGAAACAGATGGAAGGACGCGCAACAGGTTGGGGTCATCAAGGACAGAGATGGAAATGTGTTGAAAGGTTCTACAAGTGTGATGGAAAGAGACCTTTAAAGAGCTGATGAATCAAGAGAATATTAGAACAGAGAGTAGAAGAGGTGGATGTGTTGCTAAAATCTGTAAAAGAGCGAAGAGAGATTTAAGCACAGGTGAAAGTTCTGACTGGACTGTTTGACAAGATTTGTTTGAGAATATGTCTGATGAATGGAGAAGTATATAGCTGATATACATATATGTGTATAATATAAGAATATAGCTTTAAAAAATGCATAAATTAAAAAAGATAAATACTTTTTAAAATTAAAAATAAAAATCAATCGTCATTTTTTTTACCCATTTTTTCTGTTTACCTTTTTTGTGCCTTTTTCCTAACGTTTCTTTGATTAAAAAAAAAACATATATATATATAATGAATTTACGAGTTTCCTGTTCAAATTCTTCAGACGGCGCTGGTTGAGGAATCTCCACCAACAGTCTCCCTAAAAGGAGCAGCCAAAACACAAAGACGCAGAACATATTCATGTCTGATGATTACATATTCAGTCAGTTTGGAAATAATTGATTTCAATAAGCTGAATATGAGTTTTGTAGGTTTCATGAAGTCTCCAGAGGTGACAACAGTCAGGTGAGGTGATGAGAAAAAGAAACATGGTTTGCAGAGACTTTGGCCTCTCCTTAAAGAGAATTTAAAACACCCTCTTTCAGACGACGAATGGCATAAAACTTTTTGACAAAGGCAGAGGAAAATTTGACCATAAATAGCTCAAGAACCAGCAGAACAGGCTCAATAAAAGCTAAAATATCTTTAAATATGTCAACTGTAGTCTTCCTTATTTACTGCACTTACTGGATGTTCAGTATCTGACACAATACCAAGAAGTACATCAACAAAAGGCTATTTTATCTGTGACATACTATTAAATGGTCTCTTTTGTTATCAAACATTTTCCATTAGAGTTCTGTTCATTCCCACAATACCTTGTGACGAGCAAAGATAAAAACTCTTGAAAAATGAAAACTTTTTTTTCTATGTTCTCTAGTTTAAAATATATATTAAAATCTGATAATTCATAAAATCGAATACTTCTCTTTAATGAAACTGGACTGAGGTTGTAGTGTTGTTTAATTATGTAGATATTTATGCATTTAATATTTTACAGTAATTTAATATAATCTTAGTGTATTTCCATAAAACTATGCAACCAGAAATTGTTCAGATGTCAAAAGTTTAACTTGAGTAAGGTTAATAAATGATTTTTTCTTTACCAAATTAACTGTGGAAAAGGCCTGGAAATTAAACTGGGCATTTATAAATATTGCCTGTAATGTCTAAATTCAGTGGTTATAATATAAGTTGCCGTTTTCACTATAAAGCAGTATTGAATAACTAACTGAGGTCTGGGAACCCTATAGATGATCCATAAGAGGTCAAGTTGAGCAGTATGTACAGTCTGGGGAAGGATGAAAAATTACTATATCAGACACTAGATCAAAAAGAATTCCATGTATGAAAAGTTAAACGAATGTCCCCCTCCAGCTTTAAGATGGAATAGTCACTCTTTGTTAAAAAAATTAGAGGAAGGAAATGCATTTCAAAAACTACTTCTTTAAGTCTACCACACGCACAACACTGGTACATTCTGTTTTCATGGTGTCTCTTGATGTGGTCGCATGAGGTGCACAGCTGTGCACCTCAAGATGTGGTGGCTAATCCCTAAAACCGTCCATGGACAACCCAAAAACCCACAGCACCCGTTTGGCTTTAATTACCCGGAGGGCTGGATCTGGCCCCCGGGCCTTGACTTTGACACATGCGCCTTAAAGAGCGTAGTTCCAATAACTTTTGTGTTCCGTTTTCCTACATTCTAACGGTCTGAAGCACAATCACATGGTACATTCTTGTTTCCCAAAGTAAGGCATGGTTCCTCCAGGAAAACTGAAAAGAGAAATCCAAGGTGCAAGTTTTCATTTCTCCATACATTTTACCAGAGTTTTCCAGGATAGAACATTGTACAAGTTGCAGAAAATTGTTTTGCAAGGTAAGACTTTTAAGTTACAGTGGTATCATTGTGTTGATAAAAACCCGTTTCTTCCTAAGACTTATTTTCTGCAGAGCAGCAGTAGTTTTTTTTTATAAATTTGCCTGAGTTGCAGGCACATTGGTGGTCATGACAGCCAGTGTTGCAACACGCACCCCCTATCTACCTCTATAAGAACGTCTCACCAAAGGATGACAAATATAACATTATATTACGTTATACAGCCTCTTCAAACGAAAATAAAAGATCAATACTTGGTGAGAACCTATTGAGAATCAATCAGAGGACTAAATATATTACAATATCAATATTTTGGCTTTAGTATTGACACATTAACATTGGGAAGTTTTTCAATGATTTGTGATTTTCACTATAGTGTCCATAGTAGACATAAAAAATCCTGTTCACCTTTGTCATGGTAGGGATAACACATTAATGTAAGGGTGGGGTCATCTGGACCCCATGAGATAGCCCAAGAGATAAACATGTTCTCTGTCAAGCTTCAAAAAAACACTCAAAGGAGAACTTTCATCAGTGGATCTTTAATCACGTCTAAAAAGTCCAAGAACTGAACAACATTGTCATGTCCGCCCCGCCTCTCACCTCAGTGGACCTGCCTGTTGGGTGGCGCGATCACGCCTGATGAGAATCACCTGGTCCTGTCCCTTCATAAGACGTCTAATGTTGCCGGAACGTCTCAGCTTCTCTGTTAAGAGCTTACGTCCAGCCGCTTCGTCTGCTCGGTGCAGTCCCTCGGCGAACTCCCTCGTCCCGTCTCAAGCCCCGTCCTGTCTCAAGCCTCGTCCCGTCTCAAGCCCCGTCCCGTCTCAAGCCTCGTCCCGTCTCAAGCCTCGTCTCAGCCGTCATCCCTTCACCAGCAATCCGGGGAATTTCTCCACCCCTGAGTCCTCTGATCTTCGGCTCCTCTCTTCTCTGCCATTTCCTGCCTCTTTCGCACTGTCCCGCGCTGGGGTGACGTCATTCCTTCAAAGAACCTGCGCCACCTGCTGACTTGGAGGAGCTCCTACACCATTCGCCACAAATCCCATAGACTGTTTCCCGGTGACAATAAAACTTGTTCTTCTCATTCTTGGTCTGCTCCTTTTGGCTGTCCTAAAACATCACCCTGACAAACATGTCATCTGAATTATTTTCGTATAACTAAAATTTATTGCAGATTCAAGTTAATTCCCATGAATTGTAAACAGAAAAAATATCAATTCAGATTTCTGAAGATATTTTGAAATATAAATGATTTGAATCAGTTTTAATGTCCTTCCAATGTGAGTGGACATTACTAAACGCAATCAAACCAATAATAAGAGAGGAACAATCGTTTGACTGTCTGATGCAGTTTGACTAATTAGAGAATCATAGATATCGTCCTAAGAGCTTACGCTGTCTGATAAATTAAATCTGTGTAATTATAACCGAGAAACAATAACAATTATGGAGAGATTTCATTAATATATTTTGATACAAATGAACAGTTAAACCTACATGATAATTAAATAGCAATCTACCCTCATTACTGTTGTTTAATGTGAGCTGGAAGATGTACAGTATTTGTTGATGAGAGATGGAGTTTCAGAAGAGGTTCTTCATGCTTTCACTCTGGTTCTGTTTAATGTCTTCTTATGCTCCTGCTAACTGCAGCATCTACTGGATCTCATTTTGTCTGCTTCTATTTCCCTCCTTCCTGTACCCATTGGATGCTGCCACCAAGGACGTGCTCCCAACTGCATGAAGGATACTGCTAAGACTGGTTGCAGGCAACTTTCCCAAAATAACAGCCGCGCAGAGTACGTATGCTAAACGTGCTTGCGCATGCACAAAGTTTACAGTTCAGATCATTATGAGACAGCGTCCCGTCGTCTGTCTTTCACACCCAGAGTGTTTGCAAAGCTGTCAAAGTCATGATTTTTTATGCCTGTGGATAATGACATCTGGTCCTTCTGACAGACTGCTAAAACTGCATGCAGCGAAGGAAATCTGCATTGTAAGCGCGTATGAGTGTGAGCGCATGTTCACCTGGGGGATGAGTGGGGGCCATGAAAGAGGCAGATGAGCGATGTGGATTCAGACACGTCTGACGTATTTTTCTCAAAGATTTAGGACAGGATAGCAGCTTTTGAGGACCAGGTTAGGCAGCTCTGAATGTATTTCATGTCTGGGCCAGATCTAATCTGATTGGTTAACCCTTTTAGACTGGAGCTGAAGTGCCAGTGTTGGCATCTTTTCAATTACTCTAAGTCTTTCAACCGTTTGTGTAATGAATGTAATTCCAGGGGAATTTGAAGCACAGCAAAATTGATTTTTGTTGTAATTTTGGTGCAAAACTGGTGTGACAAACTGTTGTTCTCAAAGTCAGAATCAGCTGATTCACGGCGATCACTTGAGCTGTCAAAAATGTACGAAATGTCTAAGAGTGTAGGTTATCAAGGACAACCACAACAACTGGGAGATACAAAAAGGAGTTTGCCAAAATTGGAAAAAAAAAAATTCAAGGACAATTGTTTTTCATCAAAATATATTTCTAAGACAGCATTTTATCCTCCTAGAAACATTTCCAAAATCCCTGTTTTTCTCTCAGACCAGTGGAAAGACCTTAATCCAGACCTCCCACATCCATCCATTTTCTTAACCCAACCTGTGTCCTCAAAGGGGATACAATGGGTTAAGAAAATGGAGTTCTGGACAAGAACCATCAGACTGATCCTCCATGTTGGATTTGGACTTATAGAGTCACATGTGCCTAAAGCTGAGCCCCTAATTGATGTGATGCCTCAACCATCCCAATATCAGGATTTTTCCGTTGGGACGCCCTGTACTGGATGGCCAAATGGTGCCGCTCTGCTAATTATGCGGCTGCTGGAGTGACACGCTGCAGCCGACGCTCAAACCATGCCGCAAGACCTCAGATCTGTAAATTCTGTACCTTAACATTGAAACTGGCTACACATTCTCATCCCCAACTCTGTACCGGATGTAGTACTGGATGTGCACTGGTCCTCGGGACAAGTCCAGTACTGGTACCCTAACCTTAACCCAACATAGGTTTGCATCAGACACCCTGTCCGTTATAGGACGTGCTGGCTGTTTGTAAAATCTTGGGTCAGCAACTCTCGGGACGTGGCACCAGTGGTTGCACTTGTCTCCGGGACATGTCCAGTAGCCTAACCTTAACTTGGTACTGGTTTTCATCCGGTACCGCATCCATTTCGTAAAATCAAGGGTCAGACCCTCTGGACGCCTCTGAATCGTACTGAGGTACCAGATGCACACTGGTCCTCGGGATGCATCCAGTACTGGTACCCTAACCATAACTCGGTACTGGTTTGCATCAGGTACTGATTCAGGTAAGTACCGCATATTGGTCGGGGTTGCGGTACTGGTACTGGGTTCAGGTACCAGTGCGCTACGCGTCGCGGTACTGGAGCGGTGCTGGTTCACGGCCCTGAGGTTGGGGATCCGTGATTTAATGGGAACAGCCAGTACATCAGAAGAAACGACGAGTTAGGGACCTCCAAAATGTCAAAAACCAAATGTCAATATATGAAGACTTGGGAATAAGAATGTGTTGAAAATGGACGTGCCTGGTGAGCGAATTGCTCTTGGTGTGAAGCTGACGGACACTTTGGAGCAGGGATGTCTAAATCCAGGCCTCGAGGGCCGGCCTCCAGCTGGTTATCCAGAAGTCCTGCTTTATCTGCTGTTGATTACCTAGATCAGGTGTGTTCAGCAAATAAGGAGCTTTAATGGGAGGTTGGATGGAAAACATGTAGGACACCAGCCCTCGAGGCCTGGATTTAGACACCCCTGCTTGAGAACACCATTAACCCATAAAGCATATTTTTGGACTGTGAGAGGACGATTTATCATAAGTTGGATATTTTTATGCATACAAATACATTTATTTTTGTTTTATTTTTAATTGTTTGAAATAAACCAGTTGTAATGTAGACTTGAGAGCAGTAGTGCTCTCCTCTTTCCTAAGCAGTCCATTACCAAACTTCAGTGAAACTCAGCTGCTCTCTTCTCAACAGAAAGCAGAAAGAGAACTCATTTGACCCTGATGTTAAGGTCTCTGCGCTGGCTGCCCTTTGGCTTCCAGACCGATTTTAAGAGTTTTAAATTCTCATAATGGTCTGAGTCCATCCTGCCTTTCAGAACTTATTTTACCTTACAGAACACCCACACACACACACACCCCACCTCCCCCGAACTGTCAGGTCCTCAGGTGCTGGTTTGCTAATAGCCCCCACTGTAAGAACTACAGCTCATGGTGAGGCAGCGTTTCGCCGCTGTGGTCCTCGCCTGCAGAATGGCTTCCCTGAGGATCTGAGATCTTCTGTGGGAATTTTCAAACACAAAAAAGAAAACCTATCATTTTAATAAAGCTTCAGCCTAAGTGTGTGTGTGTGTGGTGTGTGCCTAGTTTAATAATTAAATTTATTTTTGTTATGTTATAACAGGGCTGGGCGATATGGGATTTTTTATATCACGATATAGCTTTTTACATATTGCGCGATAACGATATTTATCACGATATAAAACAAATAACTATATTTGAACACTTTGTGGCTCAAAAATGAAATGTAAACTCATCAGCAGGTTGTTAAATTTAAATATTTATGTCCTATCACACTAAGCATAACAGATCCAAGGGAAATAATGCAACTAGTTTTTTAATAAGAATATATATATAATATATATATATATATATATATATATATATATATATATATATAAATGAACTAAGCTGAAAGTTAAAGCAAAAGCTTTCAAGTTTCAAAAGTTTATGAAATAGACTTCTGATTACATGTCTGGAGAGAGAAAGGAATGCTTAATATGCTATGCCACCAAATTAAATTGCAATTTTGAAATTAAACTTTTCATTATTTGGTATTAATTGTTGTATTGAAAACTAACTGTGGCAACATTTAAATATGTCAAATAAGTATTATTAACCATAGCACATGTCCAGGTGACGCACTGCCATACTCGCGTTTTTTCTGGTTAATTTTGACCCTAAGAGCTTGCCATAGCTCTACCTGTCGGCTCTTGCCAGCTGGGTGCAGGAGTGTGACAGCGGCTGCTCCTCACTGGAAGGTCTCCTGAACTCCGACACGGAGATGTGTACCGATGTTTTTATTCAGCTCTTCAACATAAATCAATCTCTCCGTATCCGCGTTCTTCACGAAGAGTTCCAGAAAAGTTTTGACGGAAGCTTCTCCCACACTCAGCGGGGCTTCAGAGCAACAGACTTTCTGATAACCGACAAGCATCAGATCTGACGCTTGTTAAAACTAATACAGTGTACATTAAATTAATTTGACCCCAAATGCATTCGGCGTGGACAAACAATACAGGGCGCGAGGTGCGCAGCGGCAGCTGCTTGTGGAAGTCGGCTCGTGCGCGTTTGTTTTCCTTTCATGCAGACAAAGGACGCGGAGTGGAGTCCAAAAAATGACCAAAATGAGAGCTAATAAACACAATAATTAGATACAAACACTTACTCGCCCTGTGGAGACTAACTCTCTAACTTTTATTCGTCAAATAGGAGAAACTGTTCGCTAGCAAGTGTTATTTGCGGACCCTTCAAGTTTATCGTGATAGACTCATTCTTCTATTGAAAAAATGTTCTATCGCGATATCAATAATTATTGTTTTATCGCCCAGCCCTAAGTTATAATGAATTCCAGTTTATGTATTTTATTATTTAATTTACCTAATTGACCTACTTCTATTTTAGCATGTAATTTAAAGCTTAATTTTAATCTCTATCATTTATCTCTTTGTATTTTTGTATTCATATATATGCATATGTTCTGCTACTTTAAATATTTGATGTTTTTTAATCTTTTCCTCATGTTTTCAGTATTATTATTTTCCCTGTTTTCTTGCTCTGTCATGACTAATGAAAATAAAAAGATAACACTGTTTCATTTCAATTCATTACACTCATTGTCTGCTCTGTTTTTTTAAATATATTTTCTAACTAAATTAAAATATATGATTAATTCATGGGTTAACATTTCATAAACCAGACAGTATATCACACTTTTTTCCAAACTGCTCAGTTGAACTCCCAGTAAATGCAACATTATTGAAAACAAACCCAAAACCACATCAAAAAAATGCAGGAAATCTAAAACTAGTCAAGGTTTAAAGCTGCCAGATCTGAATCTTGCCTGTTATGTGTTCTCTGCCACACTCCTCTGCTACTGGTTTAACGTGTCAAGTCATTTCCTTTGCTCTGTTCTTGTTCTCACTTGACTTTGCCCCAAACACGGCACTTTCTTATTTTCCACAGCAGCTCTGCTGCATTGTCAGCTACTTTGTTAATCACTCGCTCAAGGCTCCTCCCTTTGATACCTATAGTTTCCTTAGCAGAGAGCATGCTACCGCTCTGCTTTTACCGTCTAGAGGCCATTTATGAGTTCTTCCCAGGTAAGATACAAAATACTGTAACTGCACCAGAACTGCTTAAAGATGGTCAACTATGACACGAGCTAGAAAAAAAATGCAATCAACATTTTCTTCTCAAGTGAAACCTCAGGTGTCAATTCCTGGCTTCATTTCAATGATCAGTTCCTTTCCCACATTCTGTCTTGCAGCTGCACATTTCTCCTCAAACTGCTTCTTAATCTGCTTTGCCGCATTTTTTCCCCGCATAGATTTACCTTTGATAATTACTGCGACGTGTTTCATCGTAAAAAAAAACCTTCATGTCAATCTTCTCAAAATTCATTAGCATCTAAACATGTTTCATTTTTTTGGGACAGTACATATAGTTTCTCTGTGCACAGAAGCATAGATTGATTGGGAAGATCTGTAAGCAGATATAACTACTAAACAATAGTACAATATTAAAAATACAATTGTGTAATATTTTGCTTTTATTTATATATACATTTATATATTATGCTTTCAAATATGACTAATAAGGTGCATTGACATTTCACGTGGCAGAAGTGGTCAGTTTCATTGTTGAATCAATGGTCCATGTCCTTAAACCGCTGGAGCCAGAGGTCGCAGAGTTCATCTGGATACTTTTGGGAGAAGGTGAAACACGCTCTTAACAGATCGCCATTTTTCGCCCCCGCAGAGTGCAGAGGCTTCTGGCTTGGGCCTCATTAAGACATTAAAATAATTTAAAAAAAGAGGAAAAATTTCTCTGAATTTTAGGCAGTGAACCTCCAAGCTCAGCCACAGAGACACAGAAACACACTCGCGGCTGTCATACAGACAGGCTGTGGAGTGAGATAGAGGCCCCCTGTAAAACCCGATCATAGAGACATGGTAACCAATATTTTTGTAGAACTTTCAAATAAAATAAACCTGATCATCCTAAAAGTTTTATTGTAGTTCCTTAACAGAATTCTCTTCAATACGATGCTGTAACACCACAAGGATGGGACCCAGCACTTCCAGACAACCTTTAGCATGATGCTTCTCACTGCTTTTCTGACAATCGATATGTCACATAAACTTACTAGCGTACCTCGTAGCCATAGCGTCCCAGCATTTTTACACTGTACCAAAGTAGCATTCAAAGTGTTGAACCTGGCCTTTTTTCAGCCACTCACAATTAATTAGCAAAAAAAGTTTGAATAAGAAAAAAAATGGCAAACCATAGCACCGTAGAACCTCCATAATTCTCTCTTTTTTTTTGACCCGCCCCCATAACTGCTGGCCAATGACAGAAGAGATCTTTAGTCACGTGGTTTTGTTTACAAGCTTTGGGCTAAAAGAGTTATCTCCAATTTACGTCATGTATGCAATGTTCAGGACTCGATACAGACCAAAAGACTTTCCCAGTCTGAATATCCCTATTTTTTTTGTTTACTTTTTTGGGTTGTTGAAAAAACATTTTGTTTAAGGTTTTCTGTATTTCACTTTTCTCTGTACAACACATGACATCAGCTATTCCTTGCCATTGTTAAATAAAGTCTATGTATAAGTCTTTTTTACAGGGGATTAACATAGATCTTAAAAAGACATATCTTTTTTTCAGAAAATCTTTGACAGGTCGAAATACAAATAAAAACATCTTAGTCTTTAGGAATGACATAATCCATTATGCTGCTTATGGTTTATATTTATATATATATATATATATATATATATATATATATATATATATTAGTCTAATAAGTTGGTATAACTTAAGTGTTGAGGCCCATGTTCATTAATTAAGGTCAGATCTGGTTCAGACTGAAAAACTATTCTGACATTACAAGGAGCACTTACGAGACTTGAAACACTGACATAATGTACCCAAGACAAAGTGAAGTTATTTTCTCCGCATCTGACACATTCCTCTTGACCTTCAAACTGCCTACACATTTATCTTAACATAATGACTAAATAAGGCATTCGATGGATTAATTATCATCCAGAAGAACTAGCAACAACTCTTCCTTCACACACAATACAGTAAATTGAACATTTTAAAAGCTCTAATGGATTTTTTTTATTCCAAAGCTCATAAGTACCAACAGAGATATTTCTTGAACTAAATTTTCTTTAATTAAATTAAATGCGTTTTTACTGCAGCGGTACTAACTGCGGTCCAGAAGAAATAGCGTCACCTTATACAATAAAAGAGCAACCTTGGGCATACCTGCTTAGATCCAATTTCCCAAACCTGCTAAACGTTTTGGCACACACAGACACACACGAAAATACCACAGTTGTTTATGAAAAAGCATCACGGCCTTGAGCGGCTGGCATCCATATTTATAAGGCCTTCCTCATGTCAAGTCCCTTGCAAGGTAAACCTACAGTTAAAAAAACGAAGGTACAGCTTTGTTAAAAGGTCAAGTTGGTGTAGATTTCCCTTTTTTCAAAAAGTTTCAATTCATATAGGGTTACAGTGTGTATCAAAAACATCAGCAAATTTTAATTGAAAAAGACAACAGCCAATTCCACAGGACGCCATGAACATGATGAATAGCTTGACGTTTGGTAAGAAATGCCAAATTATCATCTAAATGGCTGTGTTGGGGTATAATGGTGAGAACAATAGCAGCTGTGATCAACGAGATGATGCTTCCAATTATAAACATGACATCTAGCGGAGAAATAATGGGGATCATGTACTGCAGTGAGCTGCTGTGATGTTCTCTGTGAACTGGATGATTAGAAATAGTATTGGGTCAGTAACAAAAAAAGGGCAGTACGACTACTCAGTGGATCAAACAAAACAAGGTTGCCACAGTTGTATACGAAGAAAGGTATCCTCCGAATTGAAGGAAATCAGCTTCATCTTTCTAGAGCAGGGGTGGGAAACGTAATCGCACAGGGGGCCAAAACACACCTTAGGTCGTGGGGCGAAAAGGATAAACATTTATTGAACACTCTGAAACTAAAATTTTAAAACCATAAATTAAGTTTTAAATATAGAATGAATTTGGCTGCTCAGAATGCTAGTGCTGATAGCTGAAAATCTTGAAAGTAATTAGCTTGAAAAACTAAACAAAAAAAAAAAAAATTAAAAAAACACACATTAAAAATTAAAAATGATCTTCAAAATATCCCAAAAAACTGAAAAAGCCTAAATTAGCCAAATCAGCTAGCATGTAAATATTAGCCTGACTCAAAAACAGCTTAAAAAAATCTTAAAAAGAAAAGCCCAAGTTAGCCAAAACAGCTAGCATGTAGCTGAAATATTAGCTAAACTCCAAAATAGCCCAACAATTCTTACTAAATGCCAAAACAGTCCTAAAACCTAGCAGAATACCACTTTGTAAAACTTTAAAATCATATATTTTTAATATAAATATGAATATAAATGGACAGTGATTTAATTCCAGGATAAATTTTTAGGAGTTTTTCCTTACCGAGAGGGAGGGTCTAAGGCAGGGGTCGGCAACCTGCGGCTCCGGAGCCGCATGCGGCTCTTTAAGCGCTGCCTTGTGGCTCCCTGGCACTATTTCCAAAATGTTTGAAAATGAAAAAGATGGAGGAGGGAATATGTTTTTGGTTTTAATCATTGTTTTAACCCGAACAACATTGACAGATTGACAGGATTCAGGTCTGCAGAGCGCTTCTGCATGGTGCGTTCACTGACCTCTGGACAACGGCAGCAAAACAAAGCAGTTTATCATAGAAAACATTGAACCCCAGAACTGATCCTTATAAAATCAAGGGATTAAAAAGTCTCGCCATTTTTTTTCCTGAAAAACTGCTTTTTCTGAGGATTGTATAAAAATGTCAAAGCATAGTAGCGGACTGATTTAATGTCTGGAGTTCATTGAACACAACATGCGCAGTGATCTGTCAATCAGCTGTTCGGAGGTTTGGGTAAATAAAGGGGGAGGGCTGGTGCATGAGACGGAATGAAGGCGTTCGAGGTATCCCCACTAATAAAATGATTAGTGAATACAACTTTTGTGGAGTGTTCTGCTGCTGTTTTTCTGGTTAACCACCAAATAAAGAGACTTAAAACAGATGAAGTTTCGGCGTCTCCGTGCGGAAAGAGAGAGCGGAACGCTTCATTTTTTTTTTTTGATTATCTCGTTATCACGAGAAAACGATAAAAAAAAAGTAGGGCAGGGCGCTTTCAGCGTCCGTAATTTCTGATTTTTGTCAGTATATATTTGGAATGACACTTAAGCCATTGGCTGTAGCTAGTCCGCTCCCGCAACGCAACAGAGCTGTGACTCTAGCGGTGTAAGCCCGGGGTTAGGGGTATTATTGTGTTTGGGTTGCTCAGAAATGAGGATAGCTGCGCTGATTTGGTGTCAAAAGAGAGAGAGAGAGAGAGAGAAGAGGATACTGCGCGTTTTACCCATGCACTGACTTGTTTGGCATTTGCACAGAAATTAAACTTAAACTGTATTCATTTGATTTTATACACTTTACCTCTTCAAAAGGCTGTTGTTTTATTTTTATTAATGTATGCTGCATTTTATTGTACTCTGTTGCCCAGATAAGGGGCACGTTACGCACGTTCCATTGTTGTTTTTACGAATCCTCAAAATAAAAACGACATCAGAAATCGGATTTCTTTATTGCATTTCTTTAATTTCATCAAAGCAATGAAACAAACTAATTCATTAATATTGTAATGAAGTTAAACTTCATCCTAAAACAGAGTAGTCACGTGGGGGATCATTCTCCACAGGATTAAATAAACACTTAATCATGAAGGTTCATCATGTATTTGTAACCAACTTAGTTATTTTGATAGTAGGCTAATATAGCTAATATAGATACATACAACATGTGTTGCCTTCATTATAAGACTTTTAATTTTTTGCGGCTCCAGACAGATTTGATTTTGGTTTTTTGGTCCAATATGGCTCTTTCAACATTTTGGGTTGCCGACCCCTGGTCTAAGGCCAGGGATATCCAGTTTATTTAGTCTGTTTAGTCTTTAGATATTTTTTCATATTTCATGACTATTTTTTTGCATCTGTAAAATGACTTGCATGAAGCCCAATGATTGTGATTTTAGGCTATATAAATAAAATTTAATTAAATCAAATTAGACCTTAAATCACTTTCAAAATTTTACCCTTCATAAAAAAATTTTTTGTCAAAATTATACACGTTAGAAATAATCACAAGATAACATTGGACCATTAATAACAATAAAATAAAATGATCTGGAGGGCTGGATAGGATGACCGGGAGGGCCGGATGCGGCCCCCGGGCCTTGACTTTGACACAGGTGTTCTATGAGTACTTCTGCGTTATCATAGGCGAGAAGTACACAATTACTCACCAGAGGGGAAGTGTTAAGGACTACAGCCCGTCAGTAAACTGTAACCTGACCCTTCTTGTCGTGCAGAGGCAGAATATTCATCTGCAAGCCAGATAACAAGCAAGCCACTCAATGGCATTGTCTGGCTGTCTAGTTTTCAAGCCCATGAACCCTGTCCAACTCAATCTACCGCTATTTTAACGTGAGAACACAATAGCAGCTTGTGCCTGGCTCTAGTGCTTTATGGACACTCCATGTGTCTTCCTCAACCCGACTTCCTCCCTCTTTATTGCATTTTTTTTAAGACGGGGGTTGCTCAAACTGTTATGCTACATGATAGCTCTCCCCTCCCTTTAAATGGCGATTCATTCTCTCATTTTTCTGTGCCTCTTCTCTCACCTTGAGTGTCATGGCCTATTAAACCCTGTCCTCTCAACTCATACATTTTTCTTACCTTTTTTTATTTTTTTGCAGCTACCTGGTTTCTAATCCTTTCTCTGGTATCATCCTGTTCGTTATCCAGCTCTTTATTTGGGACAAATTTGTTTTCCTCTTTTACTTTTAGGAATCAACTTGATTAAATAATTGAAAAGATTAGAAAACAAGCAGGGTTGGATGGCCCGCACTTGCTATCCGCCCTCACCCTCGCTGCTCGTCTTTCCTTTCGCTTCCCACCCATATGCACCATTGCTGCCCTCGCTGCCCACCATATGCACCCTTGATGTCCTCAACACCCACCTTTAACCCAAGCTCACTTCCAAAGCAGCCACTACGCAAACCCTCCCATACGGAAAAAACCTATATAAAACTTATAAGAAATTAGCATGAACTTCAGTATGTTTCACATATATGTGCATCTTGTAAGACATATAGGTCCTTTATATGATAAACTCCTGAAAGTGGCCTATTTCTGGTTCTTTTCATGTATTACATTAACCAGAAATATATATGTATCATATAAAAAAGTCTATGTGGAATATAAGAAATATGAATGGCAATTATGTTTTTCATACATGTGTCGTATAATAGTCATAGTTTTTTCTTACATGTTCTTTTCCAAACATATAGTTTTCATATATGAAAATAAAAATTAAATGTACGTTTTTCTACAAGTAAAATGTATAATTCTTACGGGGAAATTATACTTTCTTATATGTTGTTTTACTTTTATTATATGTCATCTTATTAAAATGACTAACATAGTATAAAAACATATAAAATATGTATCATTACATACAAGTTTTTTGTAGTCTATACATGGTATATTACCCCCCCCCAATATATTTTCTTTACAATTTTTTTACAAGAAAGTTTGTTCAATTATAAAAATTATAAAAAACTGAAATTGCATTATAATTGCACCTACAAACAGGAAAAAACACATACTGCCTTAAACTAATTTCAACCATTACAATTTCCCTCCCTGTCACATAAATGCCGTTCTTCAATGTCTATAATACTAAAAACTAAAGTTAAGGAACAATCGTGTAACGTTTTGGGTTGGTGGAGGACACAAATGCAGGACAGGAGGCAGCAGGAGTTCCAAAAAACAAAATCTATTTATTTAACAAAGAACGCAGTACCACAGGGAATCCAAAAACCAAAAGAGTAACATAAACTGAGAACAGACTTGACTTGGCAATAGAACCAAAACCACTTGAAGGGGGGAACAAACAGTACGGGTCAGCACAAGAGGAAGGGAGTGACAAGACATATGTACTAACGGGACTGACGAGACACAGGTGCCAATGAGCAAGAAAGATTGGGACGAGGGAAGTCAAACTAAACTGAACAAACAGGGAAGGGCCTTCAAAATAAAAGGAAACAACCTAAAGAACCAACCAAACCCTAACCACTTATGACACAGCAACATTTTTACTTTTTGCCCGAGTTCTGTAATCTTGCCATTTATTGTGGTACCGATGCTGGAGATCTGTGTCCCTGGCCACCTCTCAAGAGTTGCACCTGCATGTAAACACACACACAAAAACAAATTGCACACACAGATGAGAACTTAGTGTACTTTGTAATGTCAAAGACACCAATAAAGTAGGAAGAATCATTATATATGTTGATGTCAAAAAGTGCCAGATTGTGTCTTTATAGTAAATGAGGACTAAAACAACCAATCCCCACCCACACACACACACAAATAAAAAAAAGCTGAAAACATACTGTAAATGGCGTCCAATTTATGCTTGTCCAATGGTAGACGAGCATCGCCTCCGCCTCGTTTGCCCCCGCGAAGATTGCTCACCAGGAGTATCTCTGGTGGGAAGACCGCTGTGACCAGATGTCTCACAAATCCCGTGGCTGAATGAGAATTTAAAGCGTACGTCCATGCCAGTTTCTCCACCAGGACTCCAGTTCCAGGGTAGATCTCCACCTGTTTAAACAAGGAGACAAGTGCATTCAGGGTTAAAAAAGTGTATATTTGTTAGCTCAAAATAGTTTAGACAGCAAATTCACTAATCATACTCATAAAAATACTCATAAAAATGTATATACCATATTTAATTTATTCTTTAAGAAATAATTACTTTAGAAGACAGCAAGTCCTTCTGGGATGGAGTCACAATGTCAGACACGGAACTGGATTCTGTTGCTCCAGGAGGGGATGGTGGTGAGGGACTACAACTCTGGGGGGGCATCGGTGGTGTATTAAGCTCCAGCCTGGATCGCTTAGTCGGTACAACCGAATCAATGACATTTCTCTTGGTTTTCATGAGTTCTGGTATGTCTGCACACAGTACATCAGAAACAAAAATACAAACACAAAAGTTATTTTACATCAGTGCCAAGTAAAAAACAATATAATACAGTAATGGCAGGATAAAACGCTTTAGAAAAATGATTTGACAAATTATTTTGTGAATATGAACAAATACCTGAACAACCATCTCCTTTAATTCAGCGTTCTCCTTTTTCAGCTCCTTGATCTCCTGCATTTTCAGATACCGTCTTTTCTGGATTTCTGTCCCTTGAAGGAGTTTGTGGACGACAGTACATCTCAAGAAAATCTTCAGCAGGGTCGTTTCTTTTCTGTACCTTTGACTTCTGGGTGTCCAGAGAAAGAAAAATCAAATCAATTCATACAGAAAAAGAAAAAAAACAACTGAAGCTTTTCAGTTTAGTATCTCAACTGCACAAACAACAGGTTCAGTAATAAGAACTACAAATGATGGTATATATTTTGGCTAAACACTGCAGTCTATAACTGCAAATCAGAAATACAAATCACTTCCATAATTTGATGTAACATTCTTTGAGAAATATTACAAAAGAGCTACATATATCTTGATATCACCTTGACATGTAACGACTGAGTCAGAATCTGACTGTTGTCAGTGTGGTCGAGTTATCTGACTCATCTTGATATTTCTGAGGCAGGACCGATTCCTCTTGGTTAGTAGAGGTTCATCAGTCTTCAGCAGCGAGTTCATTTTACGGGTTGCCTCAAAGCGAGTTGCTAGAGAACAAAAATGAAAGAAAAAAAAAATAAATTAAAACATTTAATTCATTCAAATTAATGATAGTTATTTATATAAATAAATTGCTATATATATATATAATATATATATATATATATATATATATATATATATATTATTATATATATATATATATATATTATATATGGGAAAGACTCTGCATATACACACACTAAAACTGATGAATCTTGTCTTATTTATGTTTGTACACTATATCTGTTCTATTAATTAGGTAGTGGTTATTATACAGCAGTCTTTACTTCAGACCATTTCAACAGTAACTTACCGCTGACAAACAGCACAGTGCCTCTGTAGTGAGGCCATCCTCCTCGCGGTTTCTTCCCATGGCGCCATTCCATAATAGCTGAATACTCAACGATAGGATACCCATGCTGGTCCATTTTGGAATCGTCATATGCCCGGATGGTCTCAGTCTTGACTTCACTTAACTTCCCAGCATCCTCTCCTTCAATCCACCTCACCACAGCAAACTTCCGTTCCATGAGATCTGACATTATCAAAACAAAATATTGCCTAGGTTAGCAATAAACAGCCAACAGACCAACAATAAAAAAACATGTTACAATTCCTAACCAGTGTTTTTTTAATTGAAAAATCTATATGTTCTATGTTTCAAGGTATCTGGACATGTAGCCTAGTTAATTTTGAGATCTTTTCATATGGAAGCGTTTCTGTCACATAGTTAATGCTAATTTTTACACATAAAAATTTATAGGAAATTTGAAAATTTTTCAAATTTAAAATCAAGAGGTGTATCTCATGTAGAGAGGTGAGTACTATGATCCAATACTAATTTTGAGTCAATTGATTACATGACCTAGAAGCTATTGAGCTAAAATGCTAATTTTAGCTAATTTTTAGCATTTTAGCTCAATAGCTTCTAGGTCCTGTGATCGATTGACTCAAAATCAGTGTTGGATAATAGGACTCCCCTCCCTAAACGAGATACACCTCTTGATTTTAAATTTTAAAAAATTTCAAATTTTTCCATGAATTTTTATGTTTAAAACCACAGCATTGCTGGTGCTCTCAAATTGTTAGAGCACTGTTCTCAGAGTTGCACTGGACCCGGACCCCGTGAGCGTGTGAGGTTTACCCTGACCGAATGTCTGTCGAATATCCAACGTAAAACTAACTTCACCGCGGTCAGACACGAGACGGGCCGCTCGGTCACACTCTTTGACACTTTTTATTTCAGAGGGGACCAATAAAAACAATCAACACTGTTGGATCTTTTCATATTGTCTCGGTTAAAAATAAGAAAATTATCATAAGATTTATGAGGCTCAAGCTGGCTTCTTCCCGCACTGCAATGCCGCTCTGTCCGCCGGGCAGAAACAGAGCTTTCCACCGCGCGGTGCGAAGCATGTCGTGGGGCCGGCGTGGAGCTGTCCGGCGGTGTCTGCGATCGTTTCACGGCAATCAATGCAGATTATTGATTTTTTATTTTAAAATTGAAACATAAACGCTAAAAATAGTTACAGGCTATCTACAATGAAAAAAAAAAATCGTATTACTGAGATGTCCTCCCTTTGATATCACAATTATTGCCAGTTTAAAATTACTTTTCTACATTCAGCTAACAATTTATGCTAATCTTAAACGCTACTCCTCCACCACGCCAGAAAAAAAGGTGGAGGCCGAATTTAAGATGAAGCCATAAAACATTTACCTCGACATAACTATCTGTATACACAATATATAGAACGTTAAATAAGCAAATGTACTTGATTCTAGATTCACTTACAGGTGTTTTATCCATGTCTGTGAGTTTTCTTAGTTGGCGCTTTTCTAAATTCAAATGACGCAGACGGGTCAGTTAAGATCTCGCGTTGACACCTGTTGCTTGGAAGGCTGACGGTCCGGAGCGGTGTTCCGGTAAATTATTTGAAGACGGAACGCCGTTCCGGCTGGAGAGATCAGCTGTGCGGCCAGTTTTCACTATATAACACATGACAGAAGCCGCGGTCGCTCTTATGGAAGAAAAATAAGAAAATTGACATTCGAGCTGAGAGCAGGCAGCGCTTTATTTGAATGTTTGCATTGTTTTTGCGGCGCATCAGACAGTTATTAAAATCCGTCTCTTTCTCTCTCGCTCTCTCTCTCTCTCCTCTCTCTCTCTCTCTCCTGGTCTGCGCTCTCTTGCGTGCGCCAAGTCTGGCTGCGTCCCGAGCGCTGCGGACCCCCAACTTTCTGAACAGCAGACGCACCAGAGAACTGCAGCTGATGATACCCAGGAGTTCGTTCATTGCTCTGTCTAAATTCAATGCACATTTATTTAAAGACTGAAAAAGTGAATCGTGACGTGAAATAAATAATTAAATTATTTAAATGAAAAAGTAAACAAAAAAGATGCAGAGAAAAGTGAATCAGATTTTTAAGAGGAAGATCCAAAAGTGAGGATGACGATGTGCAGATCAAATCTTCTATAGGAGATGATGAAGAAGAGAAAAGGAGAGATGGAAGTTGAATGGAAAATGCCATTGAGACACCAGGTCCATCAATCACAGATGAATTTTCTATGTTGCCAGATTATTCTTCAATCTGGACAACTGACAATATGATCTGTTTAAAGCCCTCCTCCAAAAAAAGAAAAACTATTTTTTGAGTTTTTAACATGCCTGTGTGTCATTCTTCTTCTGAAAGAGAACAAATGTAATCATTTTGTTTTTGCATTTCCTTTTAATCTCTGTTAATCAAACTGTCACAGACAGACTGTGTGAATGAATGATGTTCTTTCCATCACAACAGCTCTGCTGCACTAAACCCTCATCTGGTCCAGCTAGCGTGTCTAGTTCAAGTTCAGGGGGGGGGGGGGGGGGGGGCAGCATAGTATCGGCATAACAAAAAATCTACTTTCACCCCTGCTCATCAGGAAATAATAGTTTAAGTCTTAGTTCAGCTGATATGTGCCAAATATGAGTTGACGTGTTATACATTTTTTAGAGCATGAACCAATGAAAACGTGCAGTGGGCAGTGAAATTGCACTCCACCATCATATGTAGTTTGTAGTATGTTTAGATAAGATAAGATATTCTTTATTGATCCCACGTTGGGGAATTCACTTGCTACAGCAGGTCAGTGCAAAAGAACAACAGTGATGTGCAAAAATAATGAAAGGGTGTTTGAAATGCGCAAAAATACAAAAGCAATAATTTACAATAATAATAATAAAATCTACATACAATAAACGAAGATTACATTATACAACATTGTACGTGAACCCGTATGTCATCTGAAAATTGGTCCGTCACAATCTCAAGAGAAAATTCTCAAATGTGTCTCATGTTCCTCATCCACAACAGTTGTGTCAAGTTTGCAGGAAGGACATTTTTTCATTACTATTCCACTAAAGGATCAGCTGAAAGATATTCTTGAGAATCACGGGATGCATGATCTCTGTTTTCGTGCTGAGGAAAGTGATGGGGATTTAATAAAGGACATAGGTGATGGAACTTTATACCAGACCTTAAAATCAAAAAGTGAAGAGAATTTTCTATCCCTTACATTTAATTGTGATGGTGTACCAGTCTTTCAGTCTTCTAAATTCAGTATTTGGCCAATACTGTGTTGTGTTAATGAGATACCCCCTGAGAGTAGAGATAAACATGTACTTTTATGTGCTTTATGGTTTGGTAACCAAAAGCCAGACATGTTGTGCTTTTTCAAACCATTTGTTGAGGAGTGTGTCAGTCTTTCTGAAGATGGTTTTGAGTGGCAGCATCCTAGTGATCATTTACTGAGGCGCATTAAGGTGCATGCATTGTGCTGTGTGTGTGATGCAGTAGCAAGGCCATTGCTACAGAATTTTAAACAGTTTAATGGTGAATATGGGTGTATATTTTCAATATTTGCTGTGTGGATACAATATCATTTTGCTAATGTAATTAGGAATAGTTGGTCCTTAAACCCATCCATCTATCTTCTGACTCGCTCCATCCCTTTACCGGGGTCGCGGGGGTCTTGCTGGAGCCCATCCCAGCTTGTCACAGACTAGGTTATATTACACATGTTACACATGCCTACTAAAAATAATGTATGTGGAACTACTATCATACACTTTTTTTATATGTTACCAAAACATACAAGTTTCATATTGTCCTATTTTACTAAGGATCTTATAAGTGGTTTGACTGTCTTGTGCTTAACATATAAGTTTCAGATAAAACAGACAAAAAACGTATAGGATTCATATATATCATTTCCATATGGGCTAAATCCTCCTTTCTCTTTCTGTATAGCCGGTCCGAGATTTATGTGAGAAATTGATTGAAAAAGCCCTTTTTTTCAACGTGGCAACTTTTCTGTTGGTCTTATTTCCATAGCAGCCATTTTATGTTTTATTGGCCTAAGGTCACCAAACAGATTGACGTTAGTTTCAGCAAGAATCGGCAAAAGTAATTTTTGGATTTCCTCAGAAATTGAGGTTAATTGCTAACTCTGCCCAGATTTGTGACACAGAATGTATTTTCACTTTATGTTAGGTTTTCATTTTGAATATAGAAGCACCCTAAGGGTGAAGTTACACTTCTCCACCAGCAGGTGGTGTTTAGTTCTGAGACACGTACGTTACTAAGACGTTCGCAGCTTTTTATTTTATCAATAAGGATACATCTTAATAATATTTATTCTAGTCTGTCTACGGGTTTACCGTAACCTCCTCCTCACGGCCCCGTTGGTCTATGTTGGGTTCGGGTGTTGGTTCAGATGTTGGTTCTGATCCATGGCAGGCCTTGCAGACTTTTACTTTATTTTGTTCTGCTGAAAACACAGAGGAAACTGATCAAAGGAACACAGTTGAATGAACATTACAAAATATTGACAAAGATCTGTTTCTGTTTGATTCTCAAAATGGCGGCTCATACAGGCACATGTGATATCACGTGCAGTAATTTAAATTGACAAAAAGACTTGTGAAAGTCATGTCTGTTCTCTCTCTAAAGACTACAACTTTAGTTTTTGAGACAAAAACAGTTATATATATATATATATATATATATATATTTTTTTTTTTTTTGCTTCACCCAAGAATATAAAAATGGCTTATAATATTGATCTCTCATCAAGACTATCCTGCAGTTCAAGTGTCCACTATGACCTAAAAAATAAGAGGAAAGCTGAAAAAGCTGAAAGCTTTGCTTTCTTCAGTTAAGCGTTGATGCACCTCAGAAATCAGACAGGCAAAACAGCTCAATTTTCAGGCTCAGCACTTTAATAAAAGAAGACAAAACTAAAAAGAAGCTACAACAGAAACTTTTTAAACACCCTGGAATCCGAAAGTTTGGCTTTCAGTGTACAGATTAACAACATATAAGTCAGTTTAAGCAGATTTTCAAAGTAAAAAAATGCATGCAATAATAATTTCTATTGGTTTGAACTTTGTCTCAAAACGTTTTGATACTTTTTACGCCTTAAAATGGACACAAAGGTGAAAATGAATCAGTAACATCTATTGATTGCATTTAAGCAGGTGTATTGGCTGGCCTTCAGACCATAAGTACCAAACTGAAGGTGTGACCAGATGCCAAAGAAAAGTTCCTGCTTATATTATTTAACAAGGGCTCAGAAGGAGCAACGGATAAAAATTAACTGCTGACGACTTCCAACATGACGTGACAAGCAAAGAGCACCCAATTATCTGCTAGTGATGCAATATTCTTCAAAGATATTTCACCAGAAGACATCAAGATGTCAAGTGGTCAGATATGACCAATAGAAAAAAAATACTGATACAGATCCTCGCTGGATACTGTTTTAAGGAAAGTATCAAGAGTGGTTAAAAATCTTTTCTATATTTTACCAGAAGATTAAATAAAAGTGATTTCTAGTGGAAGTAAAATTTCATGACCCTCAGTAAAGCTGTCTTTGCATAATGCACTAATAAGACTTTGAAGAGTCAGAAATATGATTTAACATTATCATTTTTCAAGCGTGTTTGGAAGATGTTTAGCTTGAAAAAATCTGCTGATTTGAAGTTTTTAAGGGAGGAGAAAAATGTTCTTTAAACTTAATATTAAACATTTTTTCTTAAATTATTTGTAACAGGCACTTGGAAAACGGTTTTACTGTAGAAACATTAGACGCCAATTTCTTCACTTAGTTTCTACCAGACTACATAAAACACAAGTTCCTTAAATGAGGAAAGCTGAATAAGTGAACACGGGAAAGGTCATTCAGACTCTGTGCCTCCAGGATAACTGTTGGCACAGTCAATAAAAGGAGTAAGCCTGTGGAAAAGAATAATGATCTTTTTGTGTTCCGCGGAGCGCCTTTGGAGGAAAAGGTAGGTGAGCCCCCGTGTTTGAGTGCGTGAGAGTCTGGAACTCTCTTTCAACAGAAAACATGTAATGGGTACATTAGCTGAAAATGTTACGCTTTCACACTCTGCTGTGTTTGGCTCTGTCAAGCTGACATACCTGGACTCAACCCAAGACTTTTAGAAATGATAGAGCCCATCCGCAAACATTTGTAACTTACCCATTAACTGCTAACAGCCACTGCTTAGGAGAGTGACAAAGTATAAACAGTCTAAGATAGAAAAACAGACAAAACAGTTTTTGCATCTACTGCCAAATCAGAAGAGGCAAAACACTCATTCCAATAAAAGTTGTCTTTGGATTTTTTGACATGCTCCTGTTGCCTTATGTACAAAGAAAATACTAAAACTATATACAGATATACTATACCTTAGAGTGGTGCATGTTGCGATTATAAAAAAATAATTGATTCATTAATATTTAAAATACCATGGTCTGAGTGAATACTGGATTCTGATTGGCTGCTGGATGTGGATTAAAAAGTGATAGACTACGGTGATAAAGAAGACCAAACGTTCTATATCACTTTAAAACATATTTTTCCTTCATCATCTGGAGAAAACAAGCAGTAAGAGATGAACTTTCTCTCTGAACTGATGCTTTATTTAACTTATTGTAACGATCAGCATTTATATTGCTTTCCTTTTGTAATGTAAATGAGTACATATTGACAAATTAGTCAACCCCCCGCTCCGTAATGTTCAGCCTAATTTTGGTTATATGTTTTTAAAATGAGTAATTCTCCAACTAATAGGACGCAGCACTCGGCATGAAAGGTGTAGTGTTCTGCCTCGCCACAAGAGGAAGTTTCCACTATTAGACCAGATCAGAAGAGCGGAGTCTACCAAACCTGCCGTGAGGCGAAACACAGAGATAGAAGATGATTGTGTGCTGTTTATGTTCTAGCTGCTCACTAAAGGCTTAACTTCAGAAACAGAAAAAAAAAATCCACATTTGTCTGGGTCTTTCTTTCAAAAGTTCAACACTTTACTGCCACAATTGAGGTCTGTGTTGGTTTCCGGATCCGTGTTGTGTGTTGTGCCGTTACAACAAGCCGCGTCACGAAATTTTTTTTGAAAAAAACGAGCTAAACCGAAGGAATAACAAGAATAAAGTACCAAATATGTATTGAATATTTATTTCTTTTGTAAATGACCATGGTATAAGTGGGATAATACCCTCCGCAGTCTGCCTTATATGAGAAAAGGAACGCACTTCGCGGAAGCAACGGTTTAGGCCTCCGCGTCGTGCGTTCATTTCTCCTAATGCACACTTCGTCGGGTACCATCCCTTACTTAATCGCTCTCAGGTGTCCGGCCATGCAGCTGTGAAATCAGGGTAATAAAACTCTGTCTAAAATAAACTTAAACTTTTATTTTATATTATTAAAGAGATGATATGACATGTATTTGTAGTTTTTGGACAAAACCAATCTTCTATTTTAATAAATAAGACGGCTGTAATGCAGTAGCAACGGTGCATCCGCTATAAAGGGCGGCGCGAAGCCGTCTGCTATTTTGTAGTTTGTAAAGCTTTAAAACCGAAACTTTGTAACATAATTATGCTAACGATGTAAAGCAAATTTGGCCGCTGAAGATGCTAGTGTTAGAGATGCTGAAAGATGCTGAAATTAATAGCTAAAAGCGCTGAAGCAGATAATTGAAAACGCTGAAGCTGATAGTCAATATTATGTCATAAATTATTAACTAAATGCCAAATTAGCTTAATAACACACACAAAAATATCTTAGGTTTGCCAAAACAGTTAGCATGTAATAGCTAAACTCCAAAATAGCCTAAACAAACTTTGTAAATGCCAAATTAGTCAAAAAGCTATCAGAATGCCAATTTTAAAAACTTTAGAAACTTAACTTTTTAGCATAATTGTGTATAATAAAAATCCAATAATAATATTCCAGAATAAATCAACTTAAACCTTACATAACCTTCAATATTTTACTCTCCATAAAACATATTTAGTCAAAATTAAACGAGTTAAAACTAAGAGCAAGATAGCATCGGGCCATTAATAACAATACACTAAAATGATCTGGAGGGCCGGATAGAATTACCCAGAGGGCCGGATTTGGCCCCCGGGCCTTGACTTTGAAACATGTGCTTTAGCTTAAAAGATATGCTAAATTGTGTTGTCTTATTTTTCTTTTAGAGCTAAATAATGGTTGGGGGAATATTTACATGACATTTTTTATGGACCTACCAAAATTCAATTGATTGAAGAATTAATGATCTGCTCAGTGGTTTTATTGGAAACATTTCTTTTGTCCGTGTGAAACCACAGGACGATATGAATAAAACACTTGGCTCCACATTTGGTATGCAGTCAGACAGTTGTTCTGGTACTTCTTCACCTGTCATCCTCAGCCATTGGTATTTTCCGTCAGTCTCACACTAGTCGATAATGGCAAGTTGACATCACCCAGACTTAAATCATCTGTTTGATATGCGCTGTAAGGCCTTTGTGCCTCATCACAGTTTCTGTCTGATGTCCAGTGCCGCGTTTTAGGAGAATTCATCACGTCCCGCCTCCATCTTTCCAGCACTCTCATCTTTCTAGCTCACCTTCAAAGTAAACAACGACTCTCTGCCCTCCATCTTTTTCACCCCGCGCTGCTTAATCCGTTCCTCGGAAGATGCATACTGCAAGCATTTGTCCTGATGATCCATTTAGCCATGTGACGGGCTGTTGGAACATTATGTTTGGGCTCACACTGGAACCTCACATCTTTGTTTTCGTGTCTCAGCTTTGGCATACATGTCATTGAAACTTACTGGTGTGACTAAAAGATAACCTTGAAAACCCAAAGAAATCCTAACGCATTTTGTCTGTCAACCAAAGCCCAAAAAGGTATTTTTTTATTTTTAAAAATCCTTTTCTTTTGAAATATGGCACCTTTTACCTTTTCTCTTCACCCTCACTAACAGCACCTTGATGTAATTGAGGTGGTGCTTTTGAAAAGCCTGTCATTGTGTCTTTGGAGGAAGAAAGCAATTGAATGAGGAAAGTTGTTTGACACAGTAGTGGCCTCCGCTAGTCCAGTGACCAACTGCCTCTCCCATCGTATCGAATCCCCAACACAACTCAGGCAATTAGAGGAACGGGTCAGACACGCTGTTCTTTTGAAATATGGCAGTTATGATCCTAAAGAATTTTGCCATCACCTCAGCTTTCATTCTTTGCACTACATCATATTTATTTACTTTCAAACAGTAGGGAGTCTCTAAGATGTTTTTTTTTGCACCTTTTCCACATGAAATGTTTAAAACAACCAGATGGCAGGAGTTGATTGAATGTCACACACTGGATTATTTGGCATGCGATCAAACAGAGGGGCATCAACAGATAATAGAATGTTAATTACTCTGCAAAAAGGGGAAGACGACATGTTTTTAATTGCAATATTTTTTTTTACACCCCTAAATGTAGCATTTTAATCTTTAAAATCAACTAGAAGAAGGCGAGGCGATTGGTGTGACATCTAAAGCCGCTCTAAGTGCTTGGTATGATTGCAAGAAAAAATAACTAATATAACATCATGACATAAAACAAGATTGCACCAGGATCTCGATCTACGATTTTTAATACACTTCATTAGATTTTGAAACACTTAAAATACACATCCAAAACATGAAAATTCAGTGTTACTTAGGGCTAAAAGAGCCATTGGTTAACAAAAAACATGAATATACTTATAATTCAACATTATTCACGCTTAGATAAGTAGATATATTAGAAGAAATAAATGCAGTTTCAAATTATTTAAATATCCCAACAGAGTACACTCAAAAAAATGAACTATGGCTGTTCTTACTTTTACTGAAGTGTATTTTGTTATTTCAAATTTTTTGATGTAATTTATATGAGAGTATATTTTTGCTTTAAAGTACTGTATACATGTTTTATCAAACATTCGTTTTGAAACTTTTCCAAAGATTATTTTTAGGCTTTTATTTAGTGATTTTTTTTGGAGCCTTTGTTTTTTTATTTTTCCTTTTCACTGATCCGAAAAATGATCCAAACCGTGACACGATCCGAAACTGTGAGTTTTGTGATCCGTTTATAGTTGGGACCATATATTGATGCACTTTGTTCAATTAAATGGTTTTCTGAGTATTGTTGTCCTTTTTGGGCGGCCGTGGTGCAGTGGTGGGGCAGTCGTCTCATGATCGGAGGATAGTGAGTTCGATTCCCTGCCCGCCCATGTGTCGAAGTGTCCTTGGGCAAGACACTGAACCCTAAATTGCCTCTGGTGGGAGGTTGGCGCCAGTGTTCGGCAGCGGAGCCACCACCAGTGTGTGCATGTGTGTGTGAATGGGTGAATGGGTCTGTGACTGTGAAGCGCTTTGGGCCCTCGAAGGAGGGTAGAAAGCGCTATACAAGTACACGCCATTTACCATTTACCATTTTTAAGTCAATGTGACTTTGGCTTTTATTGAATTTAACCTGTAAAATTGAGTATCGGTAACCATGACCTGGTTGCCTTTGCATTAGTCTAAGAAGATTATAATCATCTATGTACTTGACCAGTTGTACAAAAATCATCATCGACTTGTCTACCTTAACTGACATAACTTCAATAATTTCTGTTGGTCCAAGTGTCAAAATAATACATTTGACTAAGTATTTTGGACTTCCTGTAAAAATAACTTTTGGGTCCTCCTTTTAGGACTTCTGTGCCCAGCAGCAAATGCCAAACACCGCCATTGGCATTAATGCCATTCTATACGAAGGTGACGATGGTGGCAGGGAAGATCCTGAAGATGTGGGGATCATCATCGAGGGAGTCACCGTTCTGCAAGACCTTCATGACAATGCAGCAGCATTCCATTTGGTGTTTGGACTGATGTACGCGCTCCATCTGAGCTACCCTCAGGAACTCAGGTACACATTTGAATTTTGCCAGAAGGTGCTCATGGAGCTTGACACCAAGAAAGTTTCAAACAAGATCCAAGTCCTGTAACAGAAGCTTCTGGAATCGACTTGCAATGGAGAAAAGAAATGTTCACAAAAAAATTAACAACTGTTGATGCTGATCCCTTCACTGGTCTGTTTACAAGTTATAACTAAGGGGTTTTGTTTGGTGCCAGAATAAATTGTTCAATGAAACTCCTAAGTTGAGGAGATCAGTTCACGAATGCTTATATGTTAAAGAAAGTTATAGTGAAAATGCAGCTGTCTTGCAAAGTGAATTTGAAATAACTGTTTTTATTTAAATTTTACAAATTACATTCATACTAGATGTTCTTATGAGTACAATGTTATTAAAAACTCCAAAATAAATGCAACTAATGGCTCGCAAAGTCATTTTGAAATGACCTACAGCCTTTATTTACATTTTACAGATTACATTTATTCTAAATGTTCATACAGATGCAATGTTAAAAATTGAATGTTGTAAAACTGCATAATAAATGCAAAATGTTTAAAAATTATTTACTGGCAATGTTCTCTCGAGGGAAACTGCTTGATTTTGTTACTTAATGCAGTTGCATGCAACTGCTTGACGCAACAATCTGAGAAAATAAAATACGTTTTCCATAATATGGAGAAGATTATGTAAGTTTAATGTAATTTAATACAAGGTACTCAATATTTTTGAATTAGTGTTTTTGGGACATGTTCTTAAAATGTATCTAACAATGTTGAGTAATTATTACGAAATATTTTCTAAAGGAACGCCAGTGCAGTCATGTATTATGTATTTAGCAAAGTTGAGACTATTTACGTATTGAAATTAGCTTGCATATATTTAACCAATCTATAGATCCTACTGCTTATGCTTAGTTAAAACATATTTTACACCAATTACTTAATGTAGTTGCGTGCAACCGCTTGCGCAAGGCTTTTAAGTAAATCTAATCTATTAGTTTTTTTGAGTTTATTATGTTCTGTCTCTTTCGCGTCCTCAGATCTGCAATAATGTTCTGATGATCTGAAGTCTTAACATTGATTCTCTTCATCTTTGATATTCACTTTTCATATTTTTTTTATCCTGTCCAAATATCTCACCTGTGAGAGAACAATAACTGAAAATATTTTTTTCTGAATTTTATTATTTATATTATTTTATTTTCTGCTGCTGTTGGTGATGTAAAGTAAGACAGAGTATTAGGACACCTAATGAATAAATAAATAATAATATTACAAGTTTTTTTAGTTGTCAAGCACAAGAATGTTACCTATTCAGTCATGAGGCTTTTGAGACTTAAACCATGGACTTATAAAAAAATACATATTAGTTTAACTATGAAAACTTTAGCAATATTTAAAATTTCTTTTTATATTTGCGACCCCAAACATGGTCAATATGGGCGATTTCACATAATTTTTTTTAACCAAATTTTCTTGTTTGACTTTCATTTAATCTCAGTCCAGCCAACAAAACAGGCCACACAATCATGCAGTCAATAACTGACAACTGGGCTCTATTGCGGAAATCTCAGGGTAACCCAGATGCAGGAGAGATTAGGCAAGGCTCAGTACATACAAATAATTTAATAGCAAAAAAAAGCGCCCTCAAGGTGGGAAAAAAAACCAAACCAAAGACTGAGCGAGGAAACAGACTGCACGGTCCTCAGTGCGGTTTAAGCAACACGGTAACGTTCTCTGAATCGATGAGAGCGCACCGACACCAAGGATTCAAACTGTGAAACTGAAATACTACGAAAACAATTAATCTAAGTGCAGGCAGCTGCACACTGCTACACTGAGAGCCACAGGTGCGTCTGCGCCCTTCAGGGGAGGGGGGAGGTGCACAGACAGCAGAGTGAAACAGATAAACTGCTGATTCATTGTAATACACTCAAATTTAAGCTTTCAAATTTACCATTTAGGGAATTTAAAAAGGAGGTCTCTTTATCACATTAAAATTGATTTTTTTAGTCTTACTCTGATTCGTTTTTAGTTTTCTAGTGTTTTTTTTAAGTGTTCCCAGTGGTATTTTAATCCTTTAACAACAGAAGTGTTGCCAGTGGTGTTAAAAGACAAAATCTTTAACAAACTGTCCAACAAAGAAAATAGACTTTTGAAGTAAGATAGCTGTTACAAAGGCTCAGCCCATTGTGATGATGTCACAGGATGCGACATCGAGTTCTTCTTCGGTGGTTTATAGTTTGGTTTGCCACGTGTTGGAGGCAGCAGCAGAGAGAACCTGAGAGCCTTAGAATCCTGTCCAGTTTATTTCCTGTTCATTCCAGTTGCTGTATTTAAAGTATTTAAGTAATTGACCAAACGTAAGTTATTATTTCCTTTGTTTTCCTTCCTTGTTTAAGTTTGAGAAAATGTGTGGCACAAATTATGTTAGCTTCCTAGCAGGTTCTGTAGCTTGTTAGCCACGCCTATATTGCTACTTAAATCCTTAGTTAATGTTCTTTTTAAGTTTAACAAATAACTTTATGCCCTGATGGTCGATTTAATGACGCATAATTGCCGCGGGAGTTACGTGCATTCCCCTTTCTGTGCAGTGAGTTTTTGTGGCCACTAGATGTCACTGGTGTGCCCGTTTTCCTGAGAAGCCATATTTAAGTTGTTTAAATCAGATTTGATTATTTATTTTGCATGTTATGAGGACTTTAGGCTCGTGATGACGCAGCCATTATTCCTTGCTTTATTTAATTTACATTAAGTATTTTTTATGCCTTTTATGTTATTGTAGGAGATATCCTTTGTCTTTTAAAGACTTATACATACATACTGGAATAAATTCAGACATTTTTTACCTTCCCTGTGCTCTGACCGGCACACCATCTTGTTCCCTGTTATACCCCAAACCCGAATCAGCAATACAGTCAACCTAGTCTCCATTTACTCCACAACAATAGCTTTATTTGTGTTAAAAGGATTTTGTGTATTTAATCTCTTGCTTTGTGGTTGAACATATGCTTCATGTTGCAGAGCAAGGACTGTACTAGAATATTCTAGTAGCAGTAAAAATATGATTACTGGTTAACATTTTCATTTTTTGTGCGTGTTTACAGATTAGAGAAAATAAATACCTTAACAGAACCTAATCTTTTTAATAGTATTTTTTTCAGTATAGTATAGTATTTATTTCTTTTTTTTATTTTAGAAAACACAACTTCACTGCAAATGACAACTGTAATGTTGATGCAACTGCCACCACTACTGTGCAGACCCCTGACAGAGTAATAGCAAAACATGGAACTAAACAGGTTTGAGTGATGACACCTGCTGAGAGAGTTTTTCTGTGCTAAACACAAGTGCAATCAAAGCCAGCAGCAATGTAACCCCTCACAGTTTGACTTCCTTTGCATGTACTCCTCATATACATGGCAGCCATTGACTTTGAAAGTCAATGGCATAAGTGATGTTGTGTTTCGCTTTCACACAGCAGCAGCAGCAGCTTGATCAGTGTCTTTGGGCCAAAAAAAAAAAGTGAATACAGAAAATATTTCCTGGACGAGAATGAATCCTGGAAAGATCAGATATGGCTCCTTTCCTTGGGAAAATATCCCCACTAGCAACAACAGAAACCAATCTTTCAATGTGAAGACAATGGTGTGGTGTATTCTTTAGCAGCACTCTGATGTGTGGGATAGACCAATCAGGGATTTGGCATTGATAATAACAGTGACTGAAGACTAAAAAACAACTTAGAGAAGATGATTATTTCCTTATTTTCCTGTATTGTAAAAGTCCTCTAATTTTATCCTTATTTCGTTTTTATTTCCATCTTTGACTAATGTGGAGCCTCATTTCCATTGAGCGGTCCAGTCCGGTATTTTGAGCATTTCCATTGTGAAATGGACCCATTAAACTAGGGGTCTTAAACTGGCGGCCCGCGGGCCATTTGCGGCCCCAAGTCAATATTTTGCGGCTCCAACCTTACTATGAAAGTTCAATATCTACTAAGCAATATCATTTGCATGTCCACACTTCTTTGACAATAGTTTTGTATTTGATTTGTGATGTTTCAGCTTGTTTTATTCTTAAAAACTTTGCATTTGCTGTTGTTGTTGGATCTGGTCGTCAGAAAAGTCCTTAGCAACAGTTGCTAGCGTCGTTAGCTCCTGTCGTTTCACAGGACATGCAGAGGATACTGCTCAGTAGTGCACAGACATGAACAAATGTTCAATAAACTTGTTGAGTAGACATAGATAATGGGACAAAAGTATAGACAGTGGACGCCAAAACATTTTTTTTGGCATAAATGGAACCCCATATGGCCCAGACTCTTAACTTGGAGTTGAGACCCTGTATTAAATAGTTTTGACTCGTACCTCTTGGGGGCCCCATCCATAAAAAAATGGAACGGAACAGTTTAGGAAGAGCTACCGTAGCCAGCCGTTGATAGGAAGGAAGTGATGAAGACATTAGGAAGCGCAAATGTTGCGCTGAGCTAGCATTTTCGTTTTCCTTTTCATGGCAGTATTGAATTTAATTGAATTTATTTATTGAGTAAGGACAGATATAAAAACATAGACATGCTGTGTATAGCAGTCCCGTGCCCATATTGTAATGCTTTTAGTTGTGACTAGTTTTCAGAATTTCTCCTTAGCTGTGTTTTTTTTTTTTGTTTGTTTGTTTTGTTTTACAATTACAAGTATATGTAAAATGAGAATAAAATACCAGAAATAAAACAAAAAAAAGGAACTTAAAAAACACAGGGACGGACCGAAAGAATAATAAAAAAGACACATACAGCAAATCAACTTTTTAATTCTTATTCTTCGCTGCCTGAAATCTTATTTCAAACAACGTTAAATTCCTGTTATACACGATGTACATAGAGGAGTTGCTGGACGACCTCCACTGTTTTTGCTTTTTCTAGTCGTCGCACTACAACGACACGCTAGATGTCTACACCACGCATGTGCCATATAACCACACCACTCAGTGGGAGCGTGGCCTGAGTCAGTGGGAACGCTCACCAGAGTTAACTGGTCCGTACCGTACTACTCCTTACCGGACTGGACCATACCGGACCGCTCAGTGGAAACAAGGCTCAAGTCATCAAATCGGAGGCAGAAGTACTCGTACAAGTGACATTTTTCAGTAAACGGCGAACTTCACCGTACTGAAAGAATCTCTGAATGATCTTAAGAACTCAGAGATGACTGACGCTTTTTATAGAGCTCTTCAAAATGAATAAACTGGAATTCTCAACATCATCTATGTCTCCCATATACCAAATGAGGCAAAAACTGTTGAGGGTAGCTTCTACCCCACACAACAGGAGTGGCAGGGTTATAAACACATTTGGACAAGCCTCAAGCAGCAAATTTAACGCCATGAATCATCAACGATGAGACCATAGCATAACAAATCTTCCAGAACAAGTTTTTCAAGCCGAAACCTTTAATACTTACCACCCTCCATCTGTCATTTGGTTCCTGCTACTGAGAAGCTTCTGCTTCACCCAGACACCAAGGTTTTGGTTCAGCAACCAACCAAGACCCTTCTGAGTCCACACACTCAGAAATCTGTAAACTCTACTAAAAAAAAAACCAAAACACACAGTTAACATTAGCCCAATTACTGAACAGTAGTTTCCTAAAAACCAAACAACAAGAACTACCTTTTACAGGAGGAAACAGGAGACATAAACATTTCCCCATTGAATTTTATAGATAAAGAAACCTTCAAATATTAATCATTTTATATCAATTTCTGTAAATCTTAATCCATCCAGTTTGATTTAATCATTGTAGAAAGTTAAATAAGCAGTCTACTGGGCATTTAATCACTATGGATGTTTTACCCATGCTCGAGAGGCTTTCTGATTCTGGCAAACAGAGGTAAAAGAGCTGGTTTACAGGACTCTTGGATGAAGACGTTTAAAACACGGCCCCCATTCTATAGATTAGGAGAATAATAGGCTAACAAAAAGTCTAAGTGGTTTTCTAAGTAATTTTGTGTTTTAAACTGTTAAAGTCCCACTTCAGTTTTGATCTATTGTCAAAGCGTTCCCTGTGGTGTTCAGATGTGGTTTTTCCATTTTTAGGCAAAATGTAAAGAAAAAAGGTTGTTTCATAAGACATACTTTCAGGACTATTGGTGCGGAAATAAGCCTCTGCTTATTTCATGATGGTCCCTTTGTTTACACTCTCTCTCTTACAGCCCCTCACAACCCAAAGCTAACATTAGCAGTGCAACAAAAATAGCGAGCAATACAGAAGTTTTCCAGCTGTACAGTTTTAAGCCAGATTTCAGCTCATGCAGACGAGGAAAACAAAGACGTTCATGGATCTATTTGTCTGCAAGTGCACTTTCTAGAGTAGAAAATACTGTAAAAAAATATATATATATCAGTTGGGACTAATTATTTTTCCATCTCAATATCGTGAGACCGATTAAGAAGACAGAAAAAGTAGACGGTAAATGATATATATATATATATATATATATACCAGCCTATTTCTATACCATTTGTTTTTAAAATAGTACTCATTGGGCAAAACAGAAGTTTTATTTACTTTTGATTTTATAGCATTTTGAACATTTGATCAGAGTGCCTCTTTTGGTTCCAACTTTTTTTTCTTTGGAAGTGAAAAAAGTAGGGCTGGGCTGGATCACTTGTGCTTTATTGCAGTTGTTAATTAATGCAGATAATTATCTCAATTAGGAGGCTCCACAGTGGCTTAGTGGTTAGCACTATGCTGACAGTGAAAGAGCCCTCGTTCGGAAGGACTTTTCTGTGTGGAGCTTGCATGGTCACCCCACCGCATGCGGCCTCTAATTGGTAAGTATGTGATTCTACAACACAGACCGGTGATCTGTTGGGTGTACCCTGCCTTCACGTAATAGTGGTTAGGTTGGCTTCAGCAACATCATAACCCTGAAAGCGATTCCGCGGATTCTGAAGATGGATAGAATAGTTTTATAACACTTTGTATGGAGAGAAAATAGTATCACCCCAATTTGTGCGCGCATAATTCTTGATTTGTAACACATACAATTTATTTAGTGCATAAGTACAAAAATGATTTAATTAAAAAAAATTAAAACAATTTATAGATGCACAAATTAAAATTACAACAGGCCCATGCATATTTTAGTTTTTCAGTTGGTTGGCTACCACTGGTTGAAGGCACGCAAACATTTTCCACGATAATATGTTTTTTAATCTTAATTCTATATTCATTGAAGTTTCACTAGGTTTGTGTCCTTCTTAAACCTGCTCTGGTGGTTATATATCCCAATAGTTACCACTACAGAGCCTAAACCTATTTGTTAACCGAATGATAGCATGTGAGGAAGCTAAGTTAATTTGCTAAGCTAGCACAGAGAATAGCAACTAACTTTATTACTAACTTACAGGGGTCTCCAACCTAAAGGGGAAAGAGATAAAGTGGATGTCCAAGCAAAAATATTTTACTTACAAATATGAGGACTTTGTGTACAACTGTAGATTGTGTTTGCATATTTCTTCTAATTTGTTTCTTTCTACTCTTCCAGAAAAAGTCATGAAGCTTGATTAGATGACAAAAGAAGACTTTTTAAGGATGCATGCTACAGAACATCTGAGGATCTGAAGCACCACAAACAGAAAAGAGGTGGAAAAAAAGCCTAATTTAGCCAAAACAGCTAGCATGTAGCTGAAATATTAACTAAACACCAAAGTAGCCTAGAAAAAAAATAGTATCAAATTCAGTCATGTTCTAATTTATGCAGAAAATTGCCAAATAGAGCAACTTTTTAATTGCTCTTTTTTATTTGATAAAATTAGCAATGTTAAATAATCTTTTTTTAGCTTGAAAGAACCCGTTTATAAACCATGATCTCAACATGACAAGCTATAATATTAGTCTGATATAGAGAAATCAGTTGTTGTTCTATATGATAATGCGTTTTTAAGTTAACAAAAAACTTCTTTTTTTTTAACCGACATGGCCGTCTTTATATGCTTCCTCATATCACACTATGTCTTTTATATATACATGTAAAGTCTTTATCCAATCTGACACACGTTTTCAAAGAATATCCATGTATCATTACCCAGAAAATCAGCCTACACAAAAACGTCCGCTAAGAAGGTCGGCATCTACAAAGCGCTTCTACAGTCTTGATGTTTCTGCAGGCAAACTTTGTCCCTTCAGTAAACAAAATAATGGAGAAGACGATTGCTTCACAAGGAAGTTAGTTCCTTCTGACTCATTAATTCTGTGTTTGAGACATTAGAATCATTGACCATAAAATGCATCTCATTTTAGTAACAGCGTCTACCTAAACAGATGACTAAATAAAGAGATAAATAATAGAACTTCTTTATACCTTTGGAACTTTTAAAAGCAAAATTTAACAACATAGTTCAGCTTGGGTCAAATGTATTTATTTTCAGCTTGTAGTACTGTCACTGGCCAGTCATTTTGACAAAACGGAGGCAGACGGGCTGTAAAGAAGCCAAAAACATCAGCATTATGCACCTTTTCTTCTTTATTTCATGCTGATAAAAGAAAAACTAGTCGATTGAACTTTTTTCCTTGATGCTATTCATTTTACGACAGTAAGTTTGCTTGTTTTGTTTTTTTTTATCATGTACAGAAATAATAATGTTTAGTAAACAGGATCAAGTTCCATTAAAAATATAATAGTCTGAGACCTGATTCTCTTGCAGTTGGTTGCCAAAAAGCGATTTGGTGTTATTAATTATTTTGGTGTCCTTTAAAACCTTTGCTGATGGAAACAGCGAGAAAATACATTTCAAGAAACTAACCAGACTGCATCACACAGTAAAAATGCTGCTTAGGTTTTGAAAGCCGTCAGCAAACCATCTGTCATGTTTTAATGGTGTAAAGCATTGCTGCAAGAGTCGAGGATGACTTGCAGGAGTGACACTGGTTGTAAGAAGAGATTACAGACATATGTGGAACTTTATTTTTATTGGCTCTTGGCTGTCCCTGAAATTAAAGATCATTTTTAATCCCTTTGATAATGGAAGCTACTTTTTTTTTTCTTTTGAGAAACCTCTGATAGATATAAGAGTTTATGGGAGTTGACAAGGGACATTGCACTGAGGGCATTAGAACTGGCAGCTTGTCAAACAGCCTGCTGGAAAAAGAGCAGCAAGTCAAAAGAGAATTACAAAGATGGAGCGGGAGGGGGAATAAAAAGACAGCTTGTGTGGTCAACCATCAGGACACCAGACAGTGCAAGTTTTCACTCTATCGAACTTCTTTCTAAAAATGGCCCTTATTTCAGGTAGCTAATTATAGCACAGGGTACTGGAAGGCCTTATTATGCTACAATCACAATGGGCTCGCCAACACAAGTTCAACCGACCTTTTCTACTGAAAAGTCTATAAAATGAAGCATTACGGGGTTCAGCATTCAAGACTCACAGTCGCTGTGCAAGTTTTTGAGTCTCTAGATACAATTGAACGAACGTTGAATATTAAACTTGGACCAACCAGGGACTCGGACTTGGTTGACTTACGTAGGCATACTTCTTAAATCATGGAAGTGCCAACCCTTGGAAAATTAATCATAAAGAATTAAACTCGTCACTAATTGAGGTTTGGTTAGGGACCACTCTGTGCCAAAAATTGACTTTTGGGTGTCTCCAACTCTTGAGATCCTGGCAATCACGGGTCCTGAACCTCCGGGCCGCCTGAACCCAGTACTGGTATCCTAGCACAGGTTCGCGGCTGGTACTGCCTCTGGTACCGCATTGGGTCCGGTGCTGGGTTAGGAGAACAGGCGTTCGGATCCTACCCTCCTATCAGAGGGCGGGACCAATGCACGCTCCATCCAGTCCCCCCAGGAGCAGGGTCCCAGGAGCACCCCGTCCCAAGAAGGTAAGTAATTAATTAGTGTCCACAGGGGGGAGTGGTTAGGGTTAGGGCCCATCCCCCTGGGGTTAAGTTTAGGGGATATGTCCACAGGGGGGAGTGGTTAGGGTAAGCCTCGTTTCCACTGAGCTGTCTGATAAGGAATAGTATGGTACGGACCAGTTAATTCTGATGAGGATTTCCAACTCAGTTAAGCCTCGTTTCCACTGAGTGGTTTGTTTTCATGGCGCATGCGGGTTGTAGACCGCTACTGTGTCAAAGCAGCAACAATGGAGGTCATCCAGCAGCTCGTCATTTTCTTGCTTTACTTTTTGTACATAATGTATCACAGGAATTTAATGTTTGAAAAAAAAATTGCGTGTGACTGAAAAGAATATGGGTGTAAGGTGGAAAACAGAAATGCTAGGTTCTGAAGTCGCTAATGTGTTGCCAATCAGTGGGTGGCAACAGCAACCCCGCCCAAACCGTCCCGTTCTATATTTCTATGGACCTACAACGTATAGGGATCCTCAAGTGGTATGGTTCAGTACTGTTTAATGTCAGTGTTTGTCCATTTTATCATGGAAATGCTCTTAATACTGGACCGGACATACTGGACTGCTCAGTGGAAACAAGACTTAAGAGTGCCAGGTTTGGGTACCACTTCCACGTCCCCAGAGTTACAGAACCATAAGTTTTCAAATGGTATTCGTCAAAAAACAAGCTGGGAACACCCAAAACTTCTAAAAGTGATGGGGAGGTGTACTTAACCAAACGTCAATATGTGACAACTTGGGAATGAGAATGTGTCGGTCTTGCATATATCGGTAAAGAACTGTGAAGAAGGTCTGGAGCAAGATTCACCAGATTTGTACCACAAGATTACTGCACATCTACATACCTATATGAAGTATATTGCTCAATGGGTGATGTTGGGTAAGAGAGGTGAGTACATTAGAAGCATGCATCAATTTTGCTGTGCAATAGCCATCCCTCCAAATATAGCAAAACACATGCCTAAAACTAGATTAAAAAAAAAAAAAATTAAATTAATTCGCTCACAGACAAAGTTAGGTGAAATAACAATATGAGCATTTGGTGTTTAAATGTTACATTTACAACTATGATTAACACAATTGTGTCCCATGTGAATTAATTCACTTTTTGTGCTACCAAGCCCACAGAACCTCTATTTTTTTTACTTGTTTACCTTGTAAAATAAGAGGTTTTGTTATCAGTTTTTTCTCCCCCATATCCTGACACCATCATTTTGGCTTGTAACATTTTGGATTTTTAATAACTGCCTTCTCTCATGTCTGTCTTTTTCAATTATTGGCATTCATTTCCTGCTCCTCTTTTCATGAGTGCTGGCTTTGATGGTGCTCCCTCATATCGTAGTAATTGTTCTGTAGCCCTTTAATTCTTGTGCGCTCGATTTTATTCCTGTCCTTCCTTGTATGTCATGCATTTATCACTGTAATCACAAGGTTTGCCCATAAGCAGAATAACTGATCACATGGGTTTTGTATAGACATGGCCTTAATCTGCTTTGGCTCTACTGTTTAACCGAGCTGGCTACTACTGCGATGATTATCTTAATTAAAGTCTGTGTCATTGGAAAAAAAAACAAGCAATAATACAACACCCAATCCAAAGTGCACAAACAGTCTCTCATTACCCTGCTCCCCTCGCCGGTTCTGCTCATAAGCCTCAGCGGCAGCAATCAGATTTCGAGTCAATAACGTGCCCTCATAAGAAGGAGGAAAACAGGAAAATAAAATGCTGGATGCAATATTCCTGATGGGATTTTAGAGACGCTTTTGGGGTTTGTCGATAATTGTCGATATTTATAATCTCTCAAAATGACTTGGAAGACACGTGTCGGGAAGCGTTTTTGGTATTCAAATGAGGATGCCATTCATCATCCAAGACGGATGGGCTCTGGAGATGGGATGAGGGATGTCAGAGTGAAATGGAGAGCATGGAAATTTGCCTCACCTCTGTTCACCTATCACCCTGTCCCAATAAATAAAAATACTTATCTCTACGGCCTTTAACTCATCGCTTCTGCCATCTTTACGTCTTATTTTAAGTAGAGCCTACCTAGCTTCTATTTGCGAGCTTTGTCATATTTAGGAAATGGCTCCTTTTATCTTTCTAAGTTTTTATGCTTTTTGTTTTTGTGGTTTCACCAAATAAACAGAATATCTGGGTTGAAATCTCTCCTCTTCTTTCTGACTTGGGTTTTTGCTAAATCATGTGAAAGGATATAAGTGTGGTGCTGCAGAGAGCTCCTCTTCTCTAACTTTTCATTTCCTCATTACCTGCAGGTTGTAATTAAGGACATCACAGTAATTCACACGGTAATTCGATGAACATCAAATTAACCTGGTTTGCTAGTATTTTTCCTCCTTAGCTTGTTTTACTCCTCACTCCTTTGTCTCAATAATTAAGAAACATCAGTGTCAGTGAACTGGGTCAGACATTGTCAGCGGGGGAGTCGGCGTCGTCATTTATCCGCAGAGTGGAGTGAAGAGCAGCCGCGTGTAGAGGACACGCATCACGGGTGAATTCCAGTCGATTGAGAACTGATATTCATACCCCATGGAGTCATTTTGTCACACTTTGGTTGCAGAAGGGCAAGAGAATGAAGGCCTGGGCCAAGAAAGATGTTCCTTCTTTCATTTCCTGCCACATCAGCCTGAACTAAAGAGCAATTGTGTTTTTCTGCAGATGGTTAAGTATCTCACCTCCCCACACAGTCGTAGACGGAGAATGACATGTACTTCATATCAAGGAATAATTTATCTTGTCAATTAGTGGTGGTTGTTGAGAGCACAAAACAACCAAGGCTAATAACACTTTGGTGGGAAGACATTATTACTGTTTCACACTTGTGATCCAAACATAGATTTTAATTCACCTTGCTTGGAGATGTTCACTAGCTCCTCCAGTTTTTCTTGCTTGTCCTGAAATATCGTGATCACACCGCCCTTAGCAACCCGCGCTGAGGTAACCACTTCATATGAAAAGCCTTAAAATGTTAAAACAATACGACAGAGTATTAGGGCCACCAAAAAAAAAAAAAAAAAAGTAATATTACGAGTTTTTTTCTCGTATTTTTACGACTTTTAATCTCGTGAAATTATGAGTTTTAATCTTGCAGATTTATGACTTTTTTCTCGTAATTTATTAAAGTCGAGGGGAGTCTACAGTCCAGCGAATTTAAGCCGTGAGCTGAAGCAGACCAACCAAACTGTGAAAAGCGTCTTGGATTTCATCAGGTAAACTGAATGTTTAAAATATTTTAAATGTTTGAAAGTTTCTTTATTTGATTTTATCAGGGATTGTGGTGGAGAACCCAAATGCAGGAGACCAGACTTGGTGGCAGAAACATAAACGTTTACTAAATCAACTTAAACATGACAAATCCAGGAGACCAAACCCGTGACGTGACAGAACGTAGATGAGCAGATGACCTGACAATGAGAACTGAAAACCAGACACTTAAATACACTGAGGTTGATTAACTAAATGAAGACAGCTGTGGATGAATAACCTGAATGTGGTGAGACTGACAGAAAACAGAACATGACAAAACCTAAGCACTGAATCATGACAGATTTACAGTTTATCAATGTTTTATTCGTTGATGGTGGCTTGCAGGATCTCTGCAGATCCCATTGATGAAGCGGTCCATATCCGCGCAGATGTCCACTTCCAGTCATTTCTTCCTCTACGACAGACCAGATCTCCTCCAACTCTGTGATGCTTCCGTCTGAAGAGGCTAAGTTTTTGGAATTTTCAATGTTTTTGTGCTGACGTAACAGACTATTGTCATTTCTCAAAGTTGTTTTGTGTTGAGACGAGATGTTTCATTTGGAGAATCAGGCGTCCGGAGCTCTGTTTACTTTCTCTTTTGGTTTCTGAGCATGACAGAGACATGGCGTAAGGTGGCGAAAGGGCTTCTGAGAAATGAAATAAAGTGACGGTCCTGATGAACCTGTATTTCTGAGCTCTTTATTTGACAGATGAAACTCTGCACTACCGACACCGAACCCGGAAATAATTTGAGTTTGAATCACCAAAAGGTTCAGAATTTCTTTGTTTTTAACATCGATCTGGACATAAATCTTCACAAGATACTACACTGCAAAAAAAGGTATTCCTAGAATAAGTAAAAAACACTAATTTTGAGAAAAAAAATACTAGAAAGTAGTCAAATTATCTGTCCCTGCAGCAAGTAATTTTTACTTAGCAAGAATTCTTGAAACAAGACATGAAAATCTAGAAACAAGACATACCACACAAGGATTTAAAAAGGGTAAAATAAGCATTTAAAGCTAGATACTAGATAGTATGACTTAAAATTGGATGTTATAAAGCCTCAAAATAAGTGATTTTTGCTAGTTTTTAGAAAATAGAAATTAAAATAAGATCTTATTACAGGTTACCCCATCTTAATAAATCATCATAAAGCTTAAAACAAGATCTAGTTATCAGAAAATAAATGTAATTTTTTCCATTCAAAATAATGACAAATGCAGTACAGCTTTTCAAATTTTATTGAAGTTTGAATTAACACTTCAAATGGAACACAAAAAAATGACCTTTTACTTTGTTACCTTCAGAAAAATTAAATACATTAAATTCCTTTTTCTCATTACTGTCTGGGGAAAAAAGTTTCAGCCCCTAAATGTAAACAAAATACCATAGCTATTTATCATTTTCTGTGTCCATCAACTAAGAAAAGTAATTGTCATTACAAAAATATATTTAAATAAAATATCAAACAGGCATCATGATTTTTTCAAGCAGAATACACTGAGAACATTCCAGCCAAAATCAGACAGTCAATAACAAGCAAAAATGCAAAAGTTACTGCTCAATAGAAGATTTCCATTCGGCTACTGCCTTTTTATAAGCACTAGTGGCATCTCTGTCATGGATGGCGTCACCAATGACCTCAGTTTGGGTGACTGAGAGGAGTGTAGCAACACATTTAGGTTATGTAAGGTGTAATGTGTAGTATACGCCATTAATACCAAGAGTCCTTCACAAAAATCTTGAGGAATGGGTCCCACAGTTGTGGTTCCCACTGCAACGAAGCTGGTCGTTCCATCGAAGAGGAGCACGGGGGAAGACAAAGGCCGCTTCTCTAAGAAGATTGTGGGTTCCTCGCCATGCTGAAATAAAGGACAGAATAGTCAGGGTCTGGGAAAAAAATGTTTGAAAAAGCAGTATTTTAATGTGCCAATCAGGTGTTACAAAATATTTGGCATTAAAGCCCCTTCAAATGAAAATAAAGTTTTTTGAGTTTTAACGTGTGGCATTTTTCTTATCAAAGAGCCAGCTGCCCAACCACACAGAGGACGTTTTTTAAACAGACTTCAGATAAACATGAAATAGGACTTTTTAAGACATTTAGGTTGTGAGATTTTGGTTAAAAACTTTATAATTATAATATAAACACCACATAAACACTGAGAATGTGTTTTTTTTTAAATAAAAAAATATCATAGGGAGACTTTAAATTCTGGTCAAACAAAATATTTACCTTTAGGACACGAAAGAGCCTCGCTGGCACTTCCAAGCCGTTTTGGTAATGGAGTCGATGAAGGGAAGAGTGATGGGAGTGGATTGATAAGCGTAACAGTGAAATCCGCTTCGAAAGACATACACACAAAAAAAAAATGTAATGGAGTCATTTGAACTGAAACACGTTTTAAAAAACAAACTTACCTCTATGCACGTCCAATGGAAAAGGTGGTCTCAGAGCCTTCTTCCAGTCTCCAAAAAACTGAACTTTTGCACAGAAGTTCTTCCATTTCCCCTTCATTTCTTCTATGTTCTTGAGGTTAGCACCGCCCACATTACGGCACAGCTCATCCATTGCCTTTGGCAAAAAGAAAAAAAAAAGAAGCTTATGTCATTTCACCACAATTGACCTTAAAGAGCTAAACAAATAAAATTAAAACGAGGGAAAAAGCTTACATTTTTAATTTCTTTGAAGCATGGATATGCATCAAACATTTTTGAGGCCCTGTCTTCTTCCCTTGTAGACAGCTGTGTCTCAAACTCAAGGTCCAAAAGCTGAGCTACATCACTTTGGTTTGGTTTTCCTTTGGACTTGTACATCTTGCTCAGGGTATTACAGTGCCTGGCTTGCACCTTCCGTCTGTCCTGGCCTACTTAAACAAATGATAAACAGAAACAATTTAAATCCCAACGACATAAAATGCTTAAAAGCCTTGATGGATAAGAAAATGCTTACCAAAATTATTATCTCCAGGTGCTGCTGGCTGAGGTGTTACGTTCTTGGGTTGGGAGCAGGACTCGGATACAACCAAAATTTGATCTTGTGCTGTAGTAAATACTAATGAAAGGAACATAAGGTTAATTTATATCCTGCTAACTAACACTAACCTTAACACATCTCCAACTACACATACCTGCGCTTGTCTCCTCACTGGGTTCATCCTCAAGAAGTATGATAGAATCACTTGTGCTGCTTGTGTCAAATTCTGATCCAGGAAAAATATCCTTCAAGTCCTCCCGGGTGAGATCTGATAAGGCTTCCTCATCAACGTCGACAGCTATTGATTAAAAATTAGACATTTAATTTTAAACAAAACCATTTCTGTCCCAGCCATGCAAAAAAAGAAAAAAAGAAAAAAAAAACTATTTACCATCATAAAATACAATCATGCCATATGCTTCCTCTCAGTGATTTTGTTGATTGTCAACTTGGAATTCCAACTTTGATTTATTGTTTCTTTATCTTTTATATCTGTTTTATCAATCACAGAACTGCTAACAGAAAAAGTGTGGATGATAAAATTAATTTGTGTCTGGCCGAAATTTTGTAGCAACCAGTCATTGATTGTGCACCAAGCCTTTACAGATTAAATATGGCGACACAATCCAGGCAGTGAACGGCAGAAACAGAACCCCCACCCCAGTCCAGTTTAAACGCCGTGTATTATTTGCAAAATAAAAGGAAGGAAACAAAATCCACGGGATGAGCGCCTTTTAGCGCGTTCGTTTGGAGCGTTCGTGAAATGCCCGAAGTGCGTAGCTTAAAACTGGCCATCATTGTGTTCAAACGTTTCCCGGAAAAGAAAAAAACAGTATCTGGAAAGTACAATAAATGTTAAATAAATGTTAAATAAATGTTAAAATGTTGTGACGTCTCATAAAAACACGCCACAATATTCACAAATCAACCTACGGGGTTAGCTAAAGTACCACATTCAAACAAAATGGCTGATGTTAGCTCGGTCTAGCTAACCGAACATTAAACAGAAGAACTTACCTTCCAACACTGAAAAAGTTGAAGCTTCAAAATCTTCCGTTCGTTGAATCCAAAACTGCTTTGACTAACTCCAAAGTCCTGTTTTATGGTCAAAAACCGCAAAAGAATCTTAACAATTCAGTACACTCCTTTCAAGCGGGAACAAACTTTCTGGACCGCGCTCAGTGATTCTCATGGGGTCGACTAGCCGCAGCTTGGCGCTATGACGTCATATATGTGGGACGAGTAAACGTAGTTTTTCTATGAAACGAGACCTTGATAAAGTAAAAAAAAAAATCAAAAGTTGCCAGATATACGCATAAAAACAAATATATTCTATGCTAAATAGGCTCACTGTGTTATTTCGTGTAATCTTGAAAGATTTATGCATCTCACATCCACCGAGGTCATCAACGAGCGACGGCGGCCTTCTTTTGGGGTGGGGGGGGGGTGTGTGTGTGAAACGTTCAGGACCCTTTTCTATCACTTTTGTTGTTGAGCAATGTTTCAAAGAGTTTTGCAGCATCAGTTTAAATTAACTGTTCAGATTATGTTTTTTTTTTTTCTATTAATCTTACATTTGATACACTTCTTGTCACGGTCTTTAAAACAAGTATGTTCAATGTAAACTGTCTGAGGGACTGAATGGCTTCACCATGTTATGTCTCACTCTGTTTAATAAAATGTATATGTTTTATGAACATTTCTTAAATTAAGCAATTTGAGTTTTTTTTTTAATCTTAAATCAAGTTTTCTTATTGTCAAGAGTATGGAGCACAAGGATTTTTACTCATTTTAATAATTATTTTCTTAATTCTAGATTCTAGATCTTAACGAGAAATCTTTTTTTTGATTGTTCTAATTTTAAGAGAAGCTTGGAAAGTTGAAGAGCAAAGATAAGATAAAATAACTTAAAACTAGATAAAATATCTTGAATGTCTAAAAACAAGATTTAAAATCTTTGCAAGAATCAAATAATTTGCAGTGTACACGCCTTTCATCTTCAAGCACGGCTCTGATAAACAGACAACTTTGGCTCTTTTCTCATTTAATTACGACTTTTAATCTTGTAGATTTACGACTTTAAATCCCGTAGATTTACACGTTTTTTTCTCGTAAATTTACGACTTTAAAAGTCGTAAATTTAACCTATGACTTTTAAAGTCATAAATATACGACTTTATTCTCGTAATTTAGCAGTTAGGACTTTTTCTCGTAAATTTACAAGATTTAAAGTCGTAATTTAAAAAATATCTTTTTTTTTTTATAAAGTGGCCCTAATACTCCGTCGTAAAATACGGCCAATAAACAAGTGTTAAAAGTTAAAGCAGTTAAACTTTGACCAATCGGGGACTTTGATCGATGAATGAAAATTAATCATTGCGATTTGTGAATTCTGGCTGGAATTCTATGATCCCAAGTCTTTCTTATACTGGAATACAGCTGTGAAAGAAAAAGCCTGGAGCAAGATTCACGAGATCTGCAGCGCTTCAACAAGCTTCTTCCAACTGTGAGTACATGTGCTAGTATCGCATAGCCTCAGTCCAGTGTGAACATCATGGGCTAAACACGTTCTTTATGTTTTGTCTGTTTGTCTGGTGTGAAGGTATTATTACGATATGTTCACACTGAGAGCTCATGACGCATTCAAGAACGCGATATACTGGTAGGGTTTGGCGCCAAAATTTGGTTCCACGTGGGAACCGTTATCATTCACACAGATTTACACAGAAACCAAAAGAAGTTGCTTCATTCGGTTCCACATTTTGGTGCCTAATGTCACAGAAGGTCTATTTGTCTTAGAACATGTCACTCCTAATCTGTTCAGTGCACTGAAGTTCTAGCCAATCCTTCTGCCTTTTCTGCAATAGTGTGCGGCGTCATATTTAGACCGCTGACTGGGTCAAAACGAGCATGCGAAGCGCTCGAATGTCTGACTGCTTTTCACAGCAGAAATTTGAGAGGTCGCTGCATCTCATCAACCAATCAGGAACTCAGCTTTGGGTATGTGATGTTTTCAGTGACCCGATCTTGGCACAGCTCGGTGGCTCTCTGGCTGCAGCCAGACTTCACCGAAGCTCGTTTGCTCACTACGCAGGCAGACAGACAGTCTCTGCAAGGAGCAGGAGCAGCCTGCTCAGGTCTCCTGAACTGTGATGTTTTACTTATTTTCATCGAGACAATAATAGAAAAAAATGTCACATATTTTCTCCTCTCTCAGATTAATGCGGGATGGCCTTCAATCTCAGTCACAGAAGCACAGAAACACAGCGGAAACAGCTGTCATCCAGACACACCTCCCGAGTGAGATTAAAGCCCTGGTAACTAGCTCAGGATCACATTTGACAGGCAGCTAGCAGCAAATTTGCTGCGCGGTGAGAGAGTGGCGGGCCACTGGTTTGCGGCTCAGAGGAGGCGGAGCTCTGATTTAATAAGAACAGCCAGCATGTTGAAAAACCATGACACCCAAAACGTTAATTTTGGATGCGGAGGTCTTAAGCATGAATCGAAACGTGACTTGGGAATAAAAATGTGGTGATTTGGGAAGATGTAGGCATTATTTTTTATTACTGAAGTACCAAAATTGGCACCAATTAGGAACCGAAACCAAAGAACTGCTTGTCTAAAAGTGAGATGGGCCTTAAAATGTCAAATTTTTCTGCAGGCTTTTTGTTTTCACATCTCTGGCCCTCTAAATGTCCGTCTTGGTGTCATATAATTCCATTAAATTTGAATCCTTCTTTCGTGATCACCATGTTTTGAAAAGAAGACTACCCACACATCACTTCCAAATCCAAGTCCTTGATTGGTCAAAGTTCCGCTTTTCAACCAGTTGATTGCTCACTGGAAGTTTAATTGGTTGAATGAACTTCTGTTTCTTACATAGAGCTCACGACCAGAACTAAAAACTTGTGTGGCGACGCGTGAACGGAATCATCCTGGAAACGAAATTCAGGTCGTCGTGAATTTACATCGATTCATCATTGAAAGTTTCCGCTTGAACACGAGGTGACGCGGTCCCCTGGTCACTCAACTGATGTCAGTTTGACCGTTTCAGGAATGAACAAGTCTACATGTGGACGGGTAGAAAGTCAGTTACAGCTCCTGAATTGTTCTGTTGTAATCTTTTCAGTAGTTGGCCACTTTACAGCACAGGTTACAAAAATGTTAGTTTTTTTACGCTTTTGCAAGGCGTTCATGTGCAACGCGTGTGTGGTGTATTTGAAAAAGTGTGTAAGTTGTGAGAGAAGCTCTCCTGGGACAAGCCTGAAAGACTAACATCTGATGGAGTCTCTGCCTAGTATGCGTGGGCTGGTGGTGAGGGGGTGGTGGTGAATGGATTCAAAGATAGAACATGAAGTATAATTGAAGCCATGAAAATATGCCAGACAACCTGTTTGCACAGAATGACAGAAACAGCAATAAATCTACTTTTTTCTTCCTAATATTTTTTTTTTTTAATTTTGCAAATGATTTCACCAGTTTGATCATCATCAATGTACAATCATGCGTAAAGTTTGTTTTTATACAACCCGGATACTACTCCTTTACCTGTACGGCCGTCAACATCTTAGATGTAAAGTTTCAGATGAAAATGTGATATAAAATACTCTACTTATCTGCAAGTTTAGAGCATTTGTTGGATTTGCTTTTTCTAATTTGTCCAAATCATTTTGACCATTATGTGTCTGTAAACTAAAGACCCCATTTTTTCAGACATGTGGAATAGCCACTGTCATGCAAGAACCCGGCCAGCAAAGCCAAGTGGGCCCCACATGGTTGAAAAGTAGGCAGAAATTGTGGGTCCCAAATGGGTTTGTCCTCAGTTTCCGTGGTGGCCCCACCTGAGTTCGCCCTCGTTGACTTAAGTGGGTACAACAGTGGGTGGGGTCCTTATTCTTTCCAGCCACCTGCTGGATTCAGTAGCTCAATACAGCGGAGCTTGCTAGCTCAGTACAGTGGAGCAGACTAGCATGCTACAGTGGAGCTCACTAGCATGCTACAGTGGAGCTCACTAGCATGTTATAGTAGAGCTCACTAGCATGTTATAGTAGAGCTCACTAGCATGTTATAGTAGAGCTCACTTGCATGTTACAGTGGAGCATGCTAGTATGTTACAGTGGAGTTCACTATCACACTACAGCAGAGCTTGATGCGCTGTTCACCGGGCAGCTAGCTAGTGTAGCGAGCTAACCCACTGAGTGTCCACTTTCAGACTGGATGACAGCCGTGCACACTCATCACTTGAACAGCGCTAAAGGGCTTTTTGTTCAGAGTCCAGGATTTGTTGGCATTAAAAACAAGAAAAATCCATAAACCTGCCTGCATTTCATCTACCGCACCCTTTACGTATATTCACGTCTTGTATAAGTATTCACAATGCCCAACGGAAAATTGTGCATTAATATATTCAGTTTACTGCACGTGTGTCCTGATTTGTCCCGTGGGTTTATCATATCCGGCCCTCCAGATCACATCGTATTATTATGATGTTGTCTTGCTAACATATTGAAGCATCGCTACAATCATGGAGGGTGACAGATCAGCTAAAATGACTTCTGGCTTTATTAATTAAACACAGCATTTTACACTACACGGAATAAAGACCCATAAAGGAAAAAAATAAACATAACGGCATAAAATAACTAAGAATAAAAGAGTCAGACAACAACACACATTGGCAAAACCCACACCCCAATCTGCCCAGACAGGCAAAGGTAATGATATCCCATTGTTCAACCTACCTTGTGATTTGAGTTTTGGCTCCCAGTGTGATTGAGTTCCCTGTTCTAAGGGTTAATGCAGTGGACTCTGATATTTCCTGGTTTTCTTATTTTTCCGCAACATCAGCCTGAACTAAAGAGCAATTGTGTTTTTCTGCAGCCGGTTAAGTATTTCCCCTCCCCATACAGTCGTAGAGGAAGAATGACATGCACTTCATACCAACGAATAATTTGTCATGCAATTAGTGGTGGTTGTTGAGAGCACAAAACAACCAAGACTAATAGCACTTTGGTGGAAGACACTATTACCGTTTTGGCTGCAATTACCGGAGTCACACTTGTGATCCAAACATAGACTTTAATTCATCTTGCCTGGAGATGTCAAGTGGCTTTCATTTTACACACCGGGCTTTTTTGCTTTTTCCATCAGAGCAGTTGGACATGAAACTGTTCAATGGTTTGATCATTTCAGGTATGAATTTTGCACACTATAAGAGAGGAAATATCCATTCAAATGATGAGAGGTGGGAACACAGCTAATAAGGCAATTAGGCTGTGTACATTTCATTCTATAGGAGTAAAGTTTACACCAAATTTTGGTGATTATTTGGGTCCAAATTCCAAGCGTCTAAACAGCACTGTCCACTGTAGTTATTTAAATAACAATAATAGTGTAAAATTCCAACGCTGTAAGATTTAAAATCTTATCCAGATATTATTTAACTCTGTCCAGATGAATTACAACACTCTTGAAGTTGACTGCATCCACACTCAAAGTGTAGAAATGAACTCTTATCAGAAGCCTTTGAACAATAATACAATAAACTCTTCTATTTTACATCTTAACAACATAGTCATATGTACTAAAACACTAATTAGCAACAGTAATTGACACTCAAGATTAAACAAATAAGCAACCAATATGACAGCAGTTAAAAATGATTTTTAATTGTCAATTTAAAGTGCCATTGAACATAAAAGTACTACAGAGAGTAAAAACAGTAAGAGACTGAAAACCAAAATCTGTTTTTCTCACTACAATATTCCACTCTGAGGTGGGAACTGGTCAGTTTAGTTACTCAGCAAGATCATTAGAACATGGTACTGCGACGAAGAGGCTGTGACGTTTGCAAATGGTTTAACGGAGCAGAGCAAAGACATAGACGGCGTCAAAAGGAAGGCAATGGTCAAAAACAGAGATGAGACAGAGGAATGAATAAACAGGCGTGGGTCAAAAACAGAGACTCAAATGAGGGAAACCTGCTCAGACTGACGAACTGATGATGATCAGCTGTGCTTGGAGAAGACTGAAGCGGTGGCTGATGGGAGTTGTAGTGAGGAAGGCACTGAAGATGCTTAATACTCAGGAGAGGTGGTGGTGGGAGGAGGACATGACTGAGTCAGTCCTGACAGGTACAACATTAATATTGTGCTACATAAAGTGGCACCACACAGTTCAACACAACTGTCTTAAATGAAAAGCTCCTCCCAATGGAAACGTGCCCACATGACGTAATTACCTACGCTAAATGAAGTGACAACCAGTAAATATGAGTCCTACACCAACACTGACATCATGAATGACACTGCAAAGTGTATCTGTAGGACACTAAAAAAGTGTAATTAGTTTTTAATAAACTCTGTAGTGTTGAAAACAGGACTCTGTATGCCTAAACTCTGAAAAACTAACACTTTGGCATTTGCTGTGATGTGCATATTAAGTCCTGCAAAAGACAAATGATGACAAAGGGGTCAACGTAAGTGTTAGTCTATTTTCTCTATTTTAAAGTATTGGTTCCAAAGTAACCGTTTTGTTAAGAGTTACGCTAATTGCAGGATTTGTTTTGGTAGATGCTCCTACATATGATAGCAGAACGGCCAAAAGGACACATTCTCCTTTGTTTAATCTGTAGATATTCATCTTATCTGAAAGTCACATTATGAAACTTTTTTTCTTAACACAACCCCTTCTTTCTTTGATATTTAACTTTAATATTTTACGAAGTTGTAAATCTTGTGAGGATCATTTCATTTGGGGCTGTTGAAGGTTTTATGAATAATCAGTTCAGCCATGCTATCTGGATCTTATCACAGTCACATTTAAAAGGAAACACAATAATATGTCTGTCTAATTCACATTCTATCTGCACGACCAGCTCTCCTTTTACATGTGTATTTGCGTCTCAGAATCTTAAATACCGGCAGTGGATTTTTAATTCACCAAGAGAAGTTTCACAAGTACACCCAGAAGACAAAATCTAAATGGAAGTCATAAATCAGTGAAATGGGAGCACAAATTAAATGATTCTTGACTTTTTAACAAGTCATTATCCACACTCTGGCTAGCACACAAGAAAACATCAATCATTGACCCTGGGTCACACTCTCTTGATCACTTTATCCACTCATCCCTTCTTCAGCTATTCAACACCCAATCCCTAAAAAAAGCACAGTTTCTCCGACAGGGAAGGGTTTTTTTCTGTTATTAACTTGCAAATCAAGTAAAAAAAAAAAAAAAAAAAAGCAGCAGTAGTTGAGGTGTCAGGGATCAACATGATAGGTGAGTCTGATTGAACAATGACCCAAAAGCTGAGGTTTAACCAGGTAAAGGTGAGCGTTATCTGGGTTAGCGGGGTAATTGGATTACAAGCAAACATGTTATCTACATTATTCCTGCTTAACGGCTCACTGGGACGGTTTGCTCCTGGGCAGCGTTAGTCGATGCCGCGTTCACACTCTCAACACACTGTCTGGCACTTCTCCACGTGAGCACCGGTCAGCTCTTTTCTCCAGTTACTTGGCCAGTCTCTTCCTAATGCAAGTTGAGATCCTTTAAACCCCCCCAAGCATGTTCAAGTGTGACACTAGATGGCACTGTTCCCACTCACCCAAAGCAAAGCACATTTTTGGCAAATAGGAGGATCATTGTCGTCCAAAAAGCCTCCCTTATCATAAGCTGCATTTTCCATCCCAGCAAACTGAGAGTGGGCTCGATCAAATATTGGTGAGTAGGTGTTCTTGCAGATGTTTGATTCCGTTTTATCAGATTAAAGTGGAGGGTGCTTAAAAATATATAAGATTTCACATCACACAGCTTCATTTACATAAGCCCAAAACAGCGTTAAAAGGACACAAATAGAAAAGAGCAGCTTGTTGTACGTTAAAAACGGAATTCTAATTCCCCCTATGATTATCAAACTTAATTACATGTCCGTTGTCCCCAGATGCAAGCTGAACATCTGCTCTAAGATAACGCATCAGCCTTTCAAATCAGCAGAGAGGCTGAGATGGTGGTGACAGTGTGGATCACTGCTGATGTCACGCACAACCTTTTGCTTCGCCACACAACGAGGGGGACTCGCTATCTGCATGGCCGGAAGGCATGCAGGTGAGGGAGACGGCAAACAATGCACACCTCGGTGCTTCCTCGTGTTTGAGCGCTACACCTGCTCCACTCTTGCGGGGGCACGAAAAAGATAAATAGCAAGAGAGGCGGTATATACACAAGGACATCTCCAAACAAACCAGGTGACTCGTGTTTTCTGAACAAAACACACCTGCCACACTCACTCTGGAGGGCATTTGGAGATGCACAAGCTGTTGGGATCTATTGGTACTCTTAACTCTAGGTAAAACTATTTCCCATCCCAGGGAACATGCTATTCTTAAGCCTTTCATTGAAAACTCCATGCACATGATAATATTTTATCTTTTTCATTAAATATAAAGTATTTTTGCAAGCTCATTTTCCTGCTTGAGGTGAGATAATTCAAGATTTGAGGCTCCGCCTTTCCCTCCTTGCCGACATTGTCCATTTTATGACGTCAACCAGGGCCGGCTCTAAGCATAGGCGACCTGGGCGGCGGCCTAGGTCGCCATCCGGTGGAGGTGGCGCCATTTGCTGTGATTATATATTAATTCTTTTCTTTTTTTTGTTAAACAGTTTGGGACACCACTCATTTCATGGAAAAATAACAATATTTAAAAATATAAATAAGCCAACTAAAAAGTTAGATGTAATTAATAACTCTGCAGGACTGCACCCCTCCCTTCCTGTCGCTTCTGCTGTCTGGGTTGGGGGAGAGGAGAGGGCGCCCCGTGTTGCTGTTGTTAGTGCTTCTTTAAAACTTTAAGGATGAGAAAATGAAGAAGAAGAAACAAGGCTCCAAAGCAGAGGTTTGTGTGTCTTACTAATTTAATTTTTTTTGGAAAAAACTTGGTCAATTGAGATCCACATAGAATGTGACTTTTTATTATTTATTATTGAGGAAATTGTGTAAAATCTTAAAAAATCGTGAAATATATCTATACAAAAAATTCAAGCAATAATGTCCTGAACGTGCTGAACATTTTATACCAAACCTTCATCAGTTGCAGTAAGTGCACAACGACTTTGAAGACAAACAAAATCACATTAATTGCATAAAATTTCAAAAAGCTTAAAAGATGTGAATACCAAAAGTGTTAGAATAAAAACCCTGAACATTTTGATACTAGTATTACATAGGTTTCAAAAGTCCCTAAAGTTTTTGAAGGACTTGAATGATTTCCCATTAATTTTACATAAATTCTGTAAAATACTACAATCATCAAATAAATCATGACCAAAAACACGAGCAGCAATGTCCTGAATGTTTTAATACTAGACTTTCATCATTTTCAGAAAGTGCACAAAGAAGTTGAAGAATTTTTTAAGAATTTCTTGAGAAATCGCAAAAATTGCATAAAACTTTAAAATCTGTTTAATGTATGAAAACAAGAAATTCTAAAATGAATTCCTGGAATGTGTTGAACATTTTGATACTAGTATTACATAGGTTTCAAAAGTCCCTAAAGTTTTTGAAGGACTTGAATGATTTCCCATTAATTTTCAATAGGGCTGAAAATCGCATAAATTCTATAAAATACTAAAATCATAAAATATATCAATACCAAAAACACATGCAACAATGTCCTAAATGACCTGAATGTTTTAATACTAGACTTTCAACATTTTCAGAAAGTGTACAAAGAAGTTGAAGAATCTTTTAAGAATTTCTTGAGAAATTGCATACAATTTTAAAATCCGTTTAAGGTATGTAAACAAGAAATTCTAAAAATGAATTATCTGAACATTTTGATATTACATAGGTTTTAAAAGTGCTTAAAGATTTTGAAAATTTTAAAGCATTCCCATTCATTTTCAATAGGCCTGAAAATCACAAAAACACAAGCAGAAATTTGCTGAACTTGCTGAATCGTGTGAATACTTACTAAACATTCATACAATTATTTGAAATTTGGATGGGTGTGGCTTTCTGGAAAATCATACATGTTTGAGGTTTAGACACGCCCTGTGACAGTTACACTAATTTTGTTGGTTTACAAACTGACCTCAACCCCACATCAGAGATGAAAACAGTTATGTGGATAAATTTGGGGACCCCTGGATTGTTAGGCCAACGTTGTGAGATTTGTTCCCAGCATTGAGTACAGCATCGTCTTTTATCCGTACATCACTAAGAACACACCGTCTCGCCCAGATCCACGAACAAACGCAGGCAGATCTGTGTCGACGAGCACTCACACACACGCTCGCCGCATGTGCATATTTTCACATAATTGTTTCAATCTCCCAGAGGACCAGATTGCACGCTTGCCGCCTCCTCCACACACACGTACACCTTTGCGCTCCTTTGGGATCGCCACGCTTGATTCCTCTCAGACTGAATGGCTGGTTTCACATTGACAGGCTGGTGATCTCTGTCTTTGTCTGCCTGCGAAGGCGCTCAACCTCCTTCCGCCCTGCTCTCAGACGCCAATCCCTTTGTAGCGCTCTGTGTATGGAAATCTCCAAGTGTGAGTTTATCCCACAAGGCAAAGCTGTGCAGGCAGACAGGCTCTGAGAAAGAGAAAATTAATATTATGTAAAAGATGCAGAAACCAGGTCAGACAGTGGATTTATTATTTGGCACATTCTCTCTTATGCCATGTTTGGATTTAAGTGGTTTTACACCTAAGTGATGAACTCCACTGTCCTTTTTTTACTTTAATTTAAAAGTTTTTTATTCCAAAATAACAGTATAAATGGTGAAGTTTCTTTTTTTATTGTAAAAAAGTGAGTATTTATATTAGCTGATTGCTACTAAAAAGAAAGTTATCTGTGAAAAATGTTGAAAGAGTGAAGAGTTCTGTTCCAAAAACGCGTGGACATGCATTTGCATGTAACTGTATCTGCATTTCTTTTACGTTCATTAAACTGCAGATTGTGAATTTTAAATATAAACTAACATCTGTTACACGCAAAGCTCTTGCCAAGAGGGTCCACGCAAACACTCTGCATTTTCAGTTGACTGGAGTTTTAAATCTGTGCACGCCTGTGAAGCTGAACAGCTGGAGAAACAAGAAGAGTGGAGGAGGAGTCCTTGACAGGTAAAAATGTTCTGCTTTGAAGAGGGAGGACTTTTGCAGACCTGCTCCAGTGAAACTCGTGGTTTTAACATGGTCTTGTGCCACTTTTCTGATCACGGAAGACATATATGAAGAATACACAAGTTGTGGATCTTGAAAGAAATGCAGATCTTATTTGTAAAATACATTGGGCGAGACCACAAGATTCATTTACACACAAATAGATCCGTGAACGTCTTTGTTTTCCTCGTCTGTGCTAGAAAAACTGGATAGCTTCAATATTGCTCACCATTTTTGTTGTATCGCTAAGTTTGGAGCGTGTAAGGCAAGCATGTCCAAAGTGTGGCCCGTGTCCAATACCTTTTCATAAAATCGATATAATTGTAGCACTTTTCTAAAACTTCCAGATTGGCTAAATTACATTTTCATACTGAAGAGGCACTAATAGACGAGACTTTTTCACTCAAAGGGCCAAAATCTAAATGGTCTGCGAGCCAAATGCAAACATCAAACTGGGGTCCTAATGCGCGACGTGGAGCTTCTCTTTTCACTTTATCCGTCTGCGAGTGTCGCTCCATCTCGGCTAGTCGCTAAAAGTATCGGAAGTGACAGTGAAGGCTCTTGGGAATTTCTAGCGCTGAAAAAGCCCGGGCCTGACTGATTTGGGGGGTGTTTCACCCATAGCCGCAGGGGAAGAAAGTGTGAACAGCGCCACCAGGAGCCTGAAAATATATTACAGCTGTAGAGTTTTGGAACACCAAAGACAATCAATGGTGGACGAGATATATTATTAAGATTTTCTAACTGGGAATGAATTGTGTGTAAATTGAAGAATTAACAGATTTTGGTTAAAAAATATGTATTTATTTTATAGGATTTTTTTGTTCTATGGCAAGAAAGGAAAAGAATGCCAGTGCAATAAAATACTTTTTAAATAGTTTATTAAAATGTGTTCAAATAGGCAAAGCGATGTCAGATAAATTTCCACCTTTCCCAATCTGACACTCTTAGGAAAAAGTTTGGACTCCCCTGGTGTAAAGAGAGGGTTCTCAGGAATGGGAGGTCAAGGGGGGGTGGGGGAGTGTTGCTGCTGGCCTGTCGTCCCGCCCACATTTTAAGGCCAATTTCTAATGAACTACTGCTGCTCTAAAAGAAAAGTATAGCTTTTTTTAAAAAATGTATTATTATTTTGGCTAAAACTGGCCTAATCATAATTAAAAGACCACTGGGAACATGTTGAAAATATATCATAAGATGATCGGAGTGGGGCTTTAAGGTGGTTTGGGTTTGCTGCAAGCCGTTATGGGCTTCAATATAAAAGACTTAATGATTATTTAAAGTTAAAGGAACCTGGTTTGAAGAAAAAGAACAAGTTGAAGTGAAAATGAGGAAGCACATAGCGAGGTGAAAACGGTTTGCCATGCACCTGAACTGTTCTGAGGAAAATGCTCAGACAAAATTAATAAGTGTTCTTGGAAAAAAAAAAAAAAAAAAGTAAGAATGAGATAAGACAGCGATACAGTGTGACAGAGAGAGCACAGCTGCTCATTTGACATTCGTTTACAACAGAGAGAAGGTTACTCAAGTTTGTTTATTTTTAACCTGTGTTGGCTTGATCGACACTTAATTACATTCTAATCAGACGTTTGAATCAGAGAAACTAAAAAAAAAAGGAAAAAAAGTGTCGCATGAAGAAATCACAGATAAAACTGTTAGAAAATCAGGAAATGCATGAAGTGATGTTTATTTCAGAATAAAAGTTTTCAATTTCTTTGGAAGTACTGCTGGATGGATTTTTAAAAATCACTATGTAGTTTTTTTCACACTGGGTGAATTAATTCTATACTTGAAATATATATTTATATATATGTACAAACTGAAAATTGGCGCAAATATGTTTATGTTTCAAGAGAACATGAGTAAAATTGATCGCTAAACTGTTTGATAAGTTCCATTCAGAAACACAAATTAATCCTACAAATTCATTTATATGTTTTCAAGTTTTACAGAACAAACGTTATTACAGCATTTACCACAGAAATACTTTAGGCATTTTACTTTTTGACCTTTTTTCTGTAATTTTTTAAAAAGAAAATTAAGTTGTATTAAAGTCATTCATAAAATGGAATGAACATTTTCTTTCGTCATCTAACTTTAATCTCAAATTCAAACATGCTGAGAGATTTACCCGATTTTCTAATTCTGCCTCCAAGTGATTACATTTCAGATTAAATCATAACAAAAAAAAAACCCTGAAAACATAAGATTTGGACTTTTATTGTTACATATCATTGACATTAAAGGTGGAGCGCTCTCACGAGGGAAGGAGGCGGAGTCAGCACAACATCTTACACAGGTTGGAGTTTTGTCGTGTAACACCTACTGTGGATTTAATTTTGTGGACCTCGTCACTGTCTCGCTTCGTGTCTCGGAGTGGGAGAAATTCCAGGTGACTCGTCTTTTCCTGGTAGTGGACCTCGCCTCTGGCATCCTCAGCTGTCCCCCAGCCCATCTGGATGAAGTCCATCTGCTACACTATTTAAACATGTAGTTGTTGAGTTATATAAGCCAATTCTTCTTTAACAGTTCTGGTAAATCGCCGTCCTGGGATAGGATCTCTCCCTCATGTGGGCATCCCAAGGTTTCTTCTTTTTTTCCTGAATTACGATTTTTTTAGGTGTTTTTCCATACTGGGAGGGAGGGTCTAAAAGCAGGAATAACCAGTTTTATTTAGTCTGTTTAGTTTAGCAATTAGCTCTTGTTCATATTTTATGATTAACCTTCTGCTTGTCGTCATTAAGCCCAAAGAGGCAATTGTTTTTTTATGATACTGGGCTATATTTATTTCCCTATTTATCTTTATTTAAGTGTCATTTTTTTATTGACATGTATGCAACAGTGCTGTGTGAGATGTGGAGCACTTTAATTTCCCTGCGGGCATGTCCCAAATGGATTAATAAAGTTGTCCATCTATCTATCTATGTAAAATTGAATTGAATTATATATTTTTTTAAAAAGTTCTTTAATTAATGTCCTTCAAAATAGTTTTGTTGTATTTATCCGTTGACTGTAACCCTTGTGCTGCATGTTATATAAAATCCTGTCCACCTTTTTTCATGGCAGGGGTCACACATCAATATAGGGTGGGGTCATCTGGACCCGATAAAGGTTAAAAAGTGACCACATCAACACAGAACAGCTCATTAGCATTAGCATCTTGCTGGATTACAGTTACCAAATCAACACTCTTTATTAAATTTTTAGATTAACAAAAATAGTCTTCAATAACAAAAAAATCACCTCAACAGAGGAAAAACTAAAGGAACTGCAAAAATAACCAAAACTGCCCAAGAGTACAGGGGGAAACATACAAGGGAGCATACAAAACGAACCAACACCAAACACAGGAGGACCTCAGCTTAAATAGAGAGTAAACTAAATCAACTAAGTGCAGACAGCTGTGGACTCCTCCACAGAGATCCGGAGAGGGATGTGATCAGCTGGGAGGAGCCACAGTCAGCCTGCACAGAGGAAAAAAAGAAAAGGTGAACCACAAAAAAGGAGAAACACACGTAAAACATAACAGTTGGACCCTTCAAAATATAAATCTATCGCGATAGACTCATTTTTCTTTTGAGAAAAATATCTTTTTATCATCCCTCCCTAGACCCAGGTGTCGTGGAATGGCAGGCAGAAGAAAAGGTTTGGTTGGCATTTTTTTACTACTTCCCCATTTTGATTTTAAAAGCAGCTCTACTTTTATGTTTTTATATTTTTAAGTTATGTAGATAAAATACAGTGGAGTAAATAAGTATTTGATCCCCTGCTGAGAACCTCCTTCATTTCAGGAGATTTAAAAAGGCTGTGAATGGGTCTTCCAGCAGGAAAACGACCCAGAATATTCAGCCAAGACAACCAAGGAATGTTTGAAGATCACGGAGTGTCCCACCAGTCTAGAACTCAATCCTATAGAAAACCTGTGGAAAGAGATGAAGGTCAGAGCAGAAAGATCTGAGTCACAAAGGGGCAAGTCTTTCCAGGAAAAAGGTTCAAATACTCACTTCCCACAATATAATGCAAATAAATGCAAAGATCTTCATTTTCTTTGTGATTTTCTGTCTTTCACTGTTCAAATTATCAACCATCAGGATGAAAGATTGTCAATTTCTGTTTCAGTGGGCAAACCTTAAAAAACACTAATGTCTCCACTGTACATCAAAAAAGACAAAAATAAAAAGGAACCCAAATCAAAGTCCCGTCCTTTCTGCATGCATCACTGCATCTCAGACAAATGCAGCAACTGATTGGAACCAAACCAGAAGCCCGCGTGCGTTTGAAAGCATTTTGTGGGCAATAAAAGTATTGTTCTGCCAAATCATTCCAGTACAGTGAAGCACCTTCCCCTAACTTCCTCCCGGGGATGTCCTGCAACCCCTCAGAGAGCAGGGTGTTACTTAAAACTGTATTCTTGGTAACTTTCCAGCACGTATTTCTGTCGGTGAGATGGGGTATAACTCTGTTTATGATGCTATAAAGTCTTTTTGGCCAAAGCCCTCGCTGCCCACAGCGTGTCTTTAGGTCTACCATAAAGCTGGAGCGGGCTCTGCCCTTGGAGAGATGCTGTAAATAACGGTGAGTGAGTATGTGTGTGTGCGCACCTTCTTATATCAGTTAAGCTGATAGTTAGAAGAGCTGGCTTTTTTAGCACCTATTTTATGGCCGCAAACACAAAACCATTTGGAGCGCGGCGCCGCTTGCATATCAAACCAGGCGCCTCAAACGCGACTTGTTATATTTATGTAAAAGAGTCTTCTAATTCCGTTAACTTTTAGCTATATTTAGCATGTTTAGAGGACAGTGATGTGATTAAAGCTCCGCTCCATGCAGGGAATGTTTTCATGCAGCTCTAAACATCCCATAATGAGGATTTATTTTTGTTTCCCTTGAATCCGTTTGGTCAAAACACACACTAATGAATTTCAGTTTTGTTTTAACAGCAGGCTTTAAAAGAACCTTATGTGTCTTATTTGTGTACAAATCTGATCATAAAAATATTTGTCAGACTGAGACAACGCCCCCCACACTTTTCCTTTAGCTCCGCCCCATTCTCATCCAATCATTCCTCATTCCACTGTGCATGCGTCTTCATTGTAGCATTCAAATTAAAACGTATCCAGAACACAATAATCACTAGCAGAGTGAGAGTTTTTGTATCTTGACGTATTCAGACAACATATATTTCTCTATAGTGTCCATTGATGAAGCATTGATATCCCAGCAAATGTTCCCTTCCAATCATTTCTTCCTCCATGAAAGACAATGTGTTGTGCTTCTGTCAGAAGAGGCTTGTTTTCCAGTATATTCTTAAATTCAATTTTTAATTAATGGTACTTATTCTCAACAGGCTTGTGAATAAACATAGACAAAACAGACTAAATAAAACTGGTTATCCCTGCCCTTAGATCCTCCTCGATAAGGAAAAATTCCTTAAATAAAAACAGATTTTGGAAAGAAAAAGAATCTGGATGTTCACATTAAGGAGGGATCCTCTCCCAGGAAGGAAAGGCAATGTACCGGGACCGGGACAGTGAAGCAGATGGGCATCATCAAGATGGTGCTGGGACATCCGGGGGCGCGAGTCGAGCCAGAGGCGAGGTCCACGGCCAGGAACAGGAGCACATATGATCCTTCATCCAAATGAAACTGGAGACAGATGGGGGTCAGAGGCGAGGTCCACGGCCAGGAACAGGAGCACAGCTGGAATCTGGAATCTCTCCGGCTCCCCAAGAGGGGAGTGGGAAAGAGGAACAACACATGAATCGCACTGCACCAAACAGAGGCATGAAAAACTAAACATAAGTTATAAAGAATAATAGAGTAGACAGCACCATACCAGCCTACTAACAAGTGATAAACAGAAAACTTTGGGGTTTTTCACATTAATTTATGACTATTTTCTCCTTCTTAATTTCTCGTAAACGTACTTATTTATTAATTTATTACTTTGAGACACCTAAATTTACTGGAAAAAAAAGTCAGAAATTTAACCTATGACTTTAAAGTCATTGGTTATACAAGATACGACTCTATTCTTGTAATTTTTAAGTTACGACTTTTTTTCCTCGTAAATTTACAACTTTAAAGTCATAACTTAAAAAAAGTAAATAGCTCTGAAACTCCATCGTAGATCATTTTTTGATCAGTTTTCAAAGCGTTCCCCCTGACGGTTTAATTTGATTTAGTCGTTCTAAGACGAAACCTAAAAATCTGTGTTGTTTTCTAGTACATTGTCTGAATTGTGGATGGAACAGTTGGCAAAGAACCCTTCCCATTTCCCATCATAACCCTTCCCATTTCCCATCATCATCACTTCCCCGCTAGCTTACACCCCCAAACTAACATTACTGATGTAACAAAAATGACGATCAACATTGAAGCTATCTGGTTGTACACTGTAAAAAGTGAAAAATTGGATCAATTACCAAAAGTTCTGTAATTTGCTCCGTTTAAACTTTTATCAAATTTAAATTTTGAGTTGATGATTTATTCATCTTAAAAAATTACTTTTATAAAAACTAATATTTTAAATGCAACAATTTTCAGAACTTTAGTTTAGATCCAGATTCCAGCTCAGACAGGAAAAATAAAAACGTTATAGATCTATTTGTCTGGAAGTGGATGCATTAGAACGAAACTGTTGCAAGCTTTTTCCAAAGGCTTTTTTGTCTGCTGCTGTTCTTTTTAATACAAAACTATCCAACTTCACAACAGAAGGAATGCTAGCTAGCTAGCTAGGAATGGATGCTAGCTTTCAAAGAATGAGTTTTTCTCTGCAACATGTATCACTCAGGACAACTGTTTCTGAGTGTTACATTTTTGTTAATGATTTTTGTAAAAGTCTCAATTTATTGACTTTAGATTTGGTAATAATCATGAAGACCAAATAAATACCTTCAAATTGGACTCATCTCAGCTAATGAGTGATGCTAATGATCATTCTTATTCCCTTATAATTACCATTTAGCACAAACAAACTCACTTTATACAGTTCTTGCTCAAAAAGGAGTTTTTATCCTCAGTTATGATATATGTGAATTTACAGCACAGATAGAAGTAGCATTTCAGATTTTAAAAAATGCTTTTCTACCACCAAGCTTTGCTCATTCAGTCTTTTTATTGTCTTGTCATTGACTAAAGTGTTTTTAAATGTCCCATTAGGCCTTTAGAGTCTGACATTTACCTGTTGAAATGATTGCACTTCTCTGAACATTACACATAGTGACCTGAGCATAATTTATCTAATGTCTTCACCTTTTTACAGATTACCAGTAATAATTATGTTTTTTTACCAGTGTCTGAATGATCATGAAAACTCACCTGACAGGTATCTGGAGCTGGTTTCAGTGTATGTGTCCTAGATTTTTAAAAACATCTGTTTCAGTTATTTATTCAAGATTACAGACTTCATTGAAGAGGAATGCGTATTTTAGTAACTTCTGGAAAAGTTTCTTTACTGTATTCCAGGATTCCTCCCAACTCTATTAAGAGAGTCGTCCGCTACCAGTCACTTCTGAGACCAGAACTTCTTTCAAAATCAGTTTGTTTATGGGATTATTAGAAGATGTGAATGGCCGTCATTAGTCCAACACTTTTAGGGTGCAAAATTACAACAATTTGATCCAGATTAACATTTGCTACCAATATTTTACTTTCAATCACAGTTTATATCTGTCAGTTTTAGAGTGTTTAAACTTATTCTGACGCTCCAGAGTAACCATGTCTGCAATGAGAGAGACGTTCTCAGCTGCTGGTAATACATGAATTAAGGGTTGATGATTAGAAGATCTCAAGAGAGTCAGAATTAATCACATGACTGTTATAATCTTCACTTTTACCAAAGTAGTAACTACAATGTATGTGTGTGGCTCAAAGAAGATGAAGGAAGGTGATTTAATTTATTTGTAACTTTAAATCCGAGAAAAAAAATAGACAAAAATAATAAAAATTAAACTAGTTTTTTCAGTATCTTGTACTTTTCCATACTGATCAATGATTCGAGGAAGATTGTGAGTTACGTTTACCCAGGTCATTTTTCTTCCTAAATACACAAAAGGGAGTACTTTTACTGCACTGATACCATTTACTTGTAATTGTTCAAAATATAATGAAAAAAACATCACTCTAACAGTTGGCTGTGTTTATCTATTTTTTCTGGACATTTTTATATTTTATGTTAATAAAAATAGTGTTTTCAATATGTTCTTTTTTAAATGATGGACAACATATGTTTAGAGAATACAGCTTAAAATTTGGTTTGAGGATTTGTTTATTCAAATTGTTGTGAATCTAGAGGAGATGAAAAAGAGTGACTTGAAAAGACTTGTATTTGTGACGTAGAAAATCTGCTGGGTTGGCCACGAGGTCTCTGCTTTGCTCCATTTTGTTGCATCCACTTGTATAGATCCATGTAATTTTATTATTGATTAGAGTGGGACTATGAGACATGCAGTAAATGACGGGTTCTTCCGCCTTCATGAAATAAAAAAAAACACCTGCTCTTAATGATAATTACCCTCCGCGATTGTCTTCTTCAGCAGGATATTTTCAGGCGCTTCTGAGTCAGCCAAGTTTTTCATGGAGAGAGGAGGGGCCACTCCTCCCCCACCCCCCTCCGCACTCCAGAGGGGGGCTGAGGTACATCTCCGCTGTCCAGAGATGTACCTCAGCAGCGCAGCACCTCCTTCGGACGCTGAAGTTCTTGAGTAGTCTGAGGTTTTGTGACGAACCAAAAGAGTCACATGACTGAAAAAAATCAGCAAATGTGTGATAAAAAAATAAATAAAATAAAATGTATAAATTTATTTATAAATAAAAAATTTAAAAAAACACTTTGGGGTGGAACACTGTATTAGTTTTCATAGAATTTAAATTTTGATTAAAAAAAAAAACATTTTTAAATTAAACAAATGACAAAAATGTTGCTATTTGATCTAACGTTTCACTTTTTTTCCAGTATATTTACTGGAAACCATTATATATACTGTATGTAAATACATGCACTACATATACTACATGCATATTTTTGTACCTTAAACATATTTTACAGGCTTAAAAGTATTCGGGAACACGTCAGCCTACTTTGTTTGGAAATGATGTTCCACTATTCTGCTTTTCATCAAATATTAATAGACTAATGTCAAAATAAAGTATAACACAACAAAGCTAATATACTATGTACGTTTTTCCTCATGAGACACCACAGCTTGTTCTTCCATTACACAGTGGAACCGAAAACAGCAAAATAATTTTGCTGCTGTCACACGGTGTATTTGTCTCTTTGATGGTGGATCAGCTTAATGACTGCTCATAGCTAACCAGCACCAGAGTGCACGCACGAGGCACGCAGTACAGTAAGAGAGGGTAAATGAAACGAAAGAAAACATGTGCCATCCTGCTAATGTCAAGCACACAAACAAGTAACTGTCAGAAGGATTAATTCGGCTCCCACGCAGCCGCTTGAGCAGACTGTCAGAAATAAGTGCGCAAGAACTCACTCTGATGTGGCAGAAAGCAGCCAGCATTATCAATCCAAATAGTGTGCATTTGAATATTTGCGTGTCTCTGTGCGTGCGTCGCACTGATCCCATGTAATGTACATCCGGCTCGCCGCTAGCAGTCAGTTTCAGGTTGGTCTCATTACCAAGGTAATTCCTCCAGGAGGAACAGCTCCGTAATGGCAGGAGATGGTAATGATCCTTTAATAGCCCTCCTCATTGCCCACTGGCCAGATCCTAAAACCCGTTTTGCCTACTGTGCTCCCAGCGAGCCAAGAAGATGAATAGAAAACCGAACATCATTATATCTGCCACAGAAAACGAATCTGAACACCCTTAATCTACTTCTTAGCTCCACGCTTTCCTTTTTTCTTAGGATACCACATGTCAAACGGGAAAACATGAAAACACGTTTTTGTGTTCCAGTAAATCAAGCTAAACTGAACTAAAACAGAGTTGTTATATCAATCACAGCATTCAGGTGTGGAACTCAAACCCATTGCCACTGATGTGTGAAGTTATGTAATCCACCATATGCGGCACCAATTAGCAAACCAAACAGGATGCATTGAGGGCCGCAGTACTGCAAGAGGACGTCTCCTCTGCATTAAGGTAAATTTCATCCCTGTTGAAAGTGGAAGTGATATTGTTGGAAAGTCTTTAGGACCAAAAGCAACTCGACCATAAAAGTGGAAGCTTCACAGAACGGGGTCAACGACCGCTAAAGCACATGGTGCATAAACAGCACCGGCACTCTGCTGACTCCATAAGTGAAGAGTTCCAGCCTCTTGCTGGCAAACAAGCAAGCATAAATATCTGTTGAAGGGGGGTGTCTGTGGATGAGGATGCAGGCGGATGCGTGATAGTTCAGTGCCAAAAGGGATGTAAAGCACGTTACCGCTGTGAAGCAGAGCGTGGTAGAAAGACGGATCGCTGCACTTGAACCTTGTTTCCACTGTAAGGTACGGTCTGGTACTTTGAGCCTTCTTACCTTACTGGACCGGACCTCTTGGGGGTCCCCATCCGTTGGTGCATTTAAAGGTGGAACAGAACAGTTGGGGCGGAGCTTGGCAGAAAGTGATGACGACATTAAAAAGTGCCAATATAGCGCTCATTTAAGCTAACATTTCCAACGTTTGTTAACTCTTTTCAGACTTTTGCGGTTTCCTGTGTATTCTTTTGGTCATGAGATGCGAGGCCTGATCTGTGGTGGAACTGCAAACGTCCCTCGCCATCCTTACCGACGGTGTGATACAGGGTGAGCTAGCAGCACGCTACCGGTCCACACCTCGCATGCACCATGCTGTAGACCGCTCAGTGGAAGTGTAACAAAGTTAAAAATGCTTATTTTAATTTTCAGGTTTTTGTTTTACTGTGTGCATTTTAGCACTTTTGTCTTTTCTTATGTTGAAGAACCAGATGCGCACACACTTCCTGCTAGCGTTGAGCTAGGTGGCTACACCCCCAAAACATGCGCCGCCAAACATCTTGTGATCTTTTTATAACTTGTGGGTTAAGTTTTGTGACTATGTATTTTCAGTTTTGTTCATTTTCCTATAGTAGGATATTTCTTTTTGCTGGCTAACAGCATACGACAGAAAGTTGTGGAAAAGCAGCCATTTTACATTGTCAGTTTGATTTCATTGGCAGTCAGATGTGCCACTGTCAGTGCAAAAGAACCTGCATTTTTTTGTTTTTGTTTTATGCCTGTCACAGACCGAAGTAAAGCTGTCAAACTCTACTCAATTTTGGGAGTTTCTGTTCGGACCGAGGTGAAAGTCCACTTCCATTCAGCTCAATTGAGTGGAAACACTCGCCAGAATTAACTGGATTAACGTACCACTCCATCCTGTGCCATACCAAACTGCTCAGTAGAAACGAGGCTGAAGATCGACCGTCAAGTGGACAAATCTGTAACTTTATCCTCACTAGTGCATTTAAATTCTCTCATTTAGTTTTATTGGTAAATGTCCTCCAAGTGTATCTCCATATCTGTACCTTTCTGCTTGGAAAGTGGCAGTTTGGGAGTTTATATTCATAGTTACACAAATGATGAGAATTTTAGTAAGAGCTAAAACTCAATGTTGACACTGATAAGAACCAATTAGAGAATATAAATGTCAGTGAAAGTTACCAGTTCCATCCATCCATTACATCCATTATTGAATGTAAACCAATGTTTGAGACTCAAAAACTAAAATTGTAATATTGTCACAGTGGTGTCACACTCCACCTCTGTCTCCTGTTCTCTGCAGAGTTTCACTTTTGTGTTAATGTGAAGATAGATGCATGGATTTCTAGAAAGTCTTTAAAATAAATGACTGAAATTATCCACCGTTTGCTCAAGATATTTCAAGACATTCTTTCTGCAAATGAGCGACTTTTAAACTTGCCGCGCCATCATGGACCTACATTTAAGCCCCGCCCCTTTAATGTGATTCTTCAGTGAGACCGGTTTCTGTTATTGGATCTGATCCTGGGATAATTAGGAAAGTTTTACATTAAAATATTATTTTATTCCCAATTTACGAGGGTGTTATTCAATGAATATAATTTCTATTCCTCCAAAGCAACCAAATCAATCTGTCTGAGGCAGTTTCTTCATTGAAATTACTTATAACATTATAAAATAATTTCAAAATGAATCAATAATAATCAATATTGGAAAAATACCACTTGGATTGAGAAGTTTATTGAATATAATATACTGTAAAAATGACAAAGTAGACAACACGCCTGATGCAGCATCAATCATCATTACAGTCCAACGTGCACTTTAAATTTATTAAAGTCATGTGACCGTACAATGTTCTAATAATGTTCCCTTTGGATTATTCGAATGTGGAAAACAACAGAAGTTGGACGTCTAACATTTGAATGGATTTAACATTAGTTCTTGTTCACTTGTTTGTTTTTACAGATATTTAATTTACACTTGATTATCTTGCGAGAACAAACCTGAAGAACTTCATCTTCACTGTTCAGTACCGGTACTGTATTAATCTCTGAGTCCCGCGCATTCTCACTCACAAGTCGCCACATATTGACATTTGGTTAAGGACCCCTTCGTGTCACTTTTTGACACTTTGGTCCCCAACTCATCGTTTTTTGACGTGCTGGCCGTTCCCATTAAATCACGGCCCCCCGACTTCCACACTACAAACCGGAAACGATTCAATACTGCGATGTGGATCCCAAACCCGGAACTGGTACCCTCCCCCGGTAATGTTCGCGTCTGGTATCGCGTTGGTACCGGTTTGGGTCGGATACTGCGTCTCGTACAGAAACCGGTACTGCATCCGGTGCCAGATTAGGGTACCGGTACTGGGTGCTAGGGCTGGGTCAATAAAATCAATTAAATGATTTTAATTAATTTAAACTTAATGGATCAATAATTGATTCATAAAAAATTTGATCGATTTATCACATAAAGCTAAAGTGCACTAGCTTGATTGTTTAATGGAATTTCCCATTTGAAAGCTAATAATTATTGTTAGAACTTCTCCTTTAAAGAATCCATGTGACACTGTTTTCTATTAACAATCTCATTATTTCACTGATACATTTTACAATATGTGAAATGGATCAGATGAATATAAATATATCCAAATCATATAGAAGATTATGAATGTATTTCTAAACAAATGTGTATAAATATCAAAAAAAAGAAAAAAATCTGAATCAAATCGATTCAGGCTTTTGTGAATCGAATTGAAAATTCTAATCGACACCCAGCCCTCCTGGACGCGTCCCGAAGAACGTGGAAGCTTCCACGTCTGGTATCCCGACAGTTGCAGATCCATGATTTTATGGATCATGTTAAAACGCTGTGGACCCCCAAAGCATCAGAAAGTGACGCGGCAGAGTCCTTAACCAAACGTCAATATGTGATGATTTTGGGATGAAAATGTGATGCTAAGTTACACCTGTTAAAATTTTGGCTACAGATGTCCTGGATCCATTTTAGGTCAGTGAATCGTATTGAATCTAACAGTTCAAAATGAACCAAAACAAATATGAATTATATCATCAACCACAATTTTCTAAACTTGTGATGTAAGTATGACTTACATACTTCAATCCTGAGTATCCTGTTGTTTTAGGGTTTAGTACTTACTTGCAGAGTAATTATTCGGGTACTCTGAACCTTAATTCCCATTAAAGCTCTCCTGGGGGCGTTGTACCAGCTGGTTGCTCAACGTGCGTCAATTCACACTAAAGGCGTCAGCCGCGTTTGGACCAATGCGTCTGTGGATCTGTGTTTTGTTGACTTCATTCCTAATGTTTCCCTATTGACTCTCATGGCTTCTCCTTCGCATTGACCTCTCTTTTAAAGTATTTTAAGTGTCTCTACCTCAGGAATGAACAAATGGTGAAATGTAGTGACGTTCTTGGTTATATTAACACTTGGAGCAGCTGTAACTTGAAAAAAAGAACTCCAATCTTCTTCGGTATGACTGTCCCCGCTGTATATTGTCTTAATGATTCAAACAGGAAGCAGTTCGCTCGTGTCTGTGAGGGAGCTGCTAAGCGCTGCTGCTGCCGCTTTGTTGTGAGTCATGCTAAGCTGTTTGCTTTGCACCAAAGTTTGTTTCCTCAAGTTGAGCGCTTTTTGTGGCGAGTATCAAAGAGGAACTCAGGCGCAGACCATGCAAGCCTCTCTGAAAGAGAGGGGCACGTCTGAACCCTGGTGGGATTCTTTCAAGTTAACCAAAGTGGGAATAAACCAAGGAAACGCTGACTTAGTATAAGATGGGGGATGGAAAATACAGGCCAAATCACAAATCCGAGAAAGCATTACTCAATGGAAAGGAAGTAAACTCTCTGGCCAGTAAATGCAGTGTCACAATATTGTGGAGGTGTCAGGTTTCCTCCCCTTCTGCCCCACTCTCTGCTTCCAATCAAGCTCATTACTCGCCTGTCTGACTCGGCCTGCAGGTCGCGGGATTTTCTTCCCACTCTGAGGAAAATTGCATTTTTAAAATGTTCTTGTGGGATTTTTCTGATGATGACGGACATATGTGAAGAAAATTCATCTTAAAATTGTCTTTCTGAGGATTTATGTAATCGAATTACATCAAAACAAATTATTTAATTCTTCACAATGTATTGTGTATTGATTCAGTACTTAGCCCGTCTACAGTTCTTTTTTATCTTCTTCTTTAGACATAAAACAAATGTTTAAGCAAAAGGAAATATAACAATAAATAATACTGATGGACATTTTTATGTAGCAGCGATGAAGATTTACATTAGTGAGACACAGAGCTATCATGATCAGACAGGGGAGGATCAGGGGCGGAGCTACTCAGCTTAGCTCCAAAAGCCACGCCCCCTCAGAGGAGATTTTGGAAACAGAGGCTTCAGATCAACATGAAAAATGGCTTTTTAAGATATTTAGGTGGTGGGATTTTGGTTATAAACTTCATAATCATAATTTAAACTGGGAACGTGTTTTTTTAAAGTAAGAAAAACTGTCATGGGGGACTTTAATCGCGTTTAAGACAAATGAGCACATTCTTTTTTTTTATTGCGTTAATCTAATTTCTAATCTTTAACTGTTGATGTTTTCTCAAATATAAATTTTTTCTATCTGTTTAATCGCACAATCATTGTGTTTGAACTGAAAACACCTCTCACATTACTACCAGTGCCTGTCTTTGTGTCTGTGTACCACTGTACACTTGGCCGCTGTGACGCTGTCAATGTGCGACACCGCTATGATCTATTATTTAGGGGTTAAAACCAGACGAGGTGTTTGTTATCATTAATTAATTGGGGTACATGGAGGGCTGATGCTATCGGATGGTAAATTGTGGAATAAAGTATGTCAACAACCAATCTGAATTCTTCCCTTCTTCCCTTACAGCACCTGTCAAATCCAGATAATTTTATTTTATGGTTATTAATGGCCAGATGTTATCTCTGCCTATTTCTAACTTTTTGATAAAATATATATTTTACAGAGAGTAAAAAGTTGAAAGTTATTTACTGTTAAGGTTGATTTATTCTGAAATAATGTAGCTGACTTTTATTTATTCATAGTTATATTATAAGGTTAAGTTTTTAAAGGGAAGGGAATAATAGCATATACAGCTGCAGGAGAAACTATATAAATCCTTTGGAATTACTTGGTTTTATGTATAACCAAGATACAAGATTGGGTTAAATAAAAATATGAAAGCATTAATTGTTGTGATTTAAGACGGCAATGTTTGAGATGAAAAACAAGTTAATTGTAAAAACACATTATCTGTTCATTTGGTGCAGAAATTCCAATACTTACAATTTCAACTGTAAAAAAATTATAAAAAAAAGTTAGTGGTCAATATCTTTTTTGTTCTTGTGTTTTGCCTAGTTTTTTCTTAATTGTTCAATATTCAAAAAAATCTTTTAATTGTAAAAGTAAATGCTGAAAGTCTGTTATATTAGTAAAACTTCTTAAAGTCAGGTTTTTTGTTGTAATTAAATATTTTACTGCATCAAAAAGTCACAACTATAAATAACAGCAATTGTTAGGTCAAACATTGTGATTTGAAATAGATTAATTTGATTAATTGATCACACACAAAATTAATCGCATCACAGAAATAGACATAATCACAAATAAAAAACCACTGGAAATAGATTAAAAAAGGATTGAGTGAGACTTGAAGTCCCAGTGTACTATAGTTTCTAAGTCTTATTTCTTCCCTGACCACGTTGTTTTCATCAAATATGGGTTTTTTCTGGATCAGACCTTGGACCAGATCCTCTCCTTTGTTGATTTGTTGATCATCTTAGATCTAACTCTTAGACTATTGTATCTGGCCCTATACCTCGTCTACCCCTGGACCCCTCCGACCTTTCCTGTGGTCTCTCAGTGTCCCCCTCCATACCACCTCATCTTTGTTTCTCATATCATCTACCAAACCCACTACTTCCTCCACTGTGTTTCTGGGATCAAATTCCTGCTGAGCTCAGGTGCAGTCACCGTCTCAACATCGGAACATAAATCATTCCGTGTTCTCAGCCTTTGCTCCCTGGGGTCTAGTTCTGTGGCATCCTAGTTCCTGACAGGAGGCTTTAATCAAAAATGTAATACTCAGAGGTATAGCAGTTAGCACCACTAGCATGTGTTCGTGTTTCATGGTCAGTGCTGGTTACAGAGACACGACTCTGTACTGAGCAGCTGTTGTACCCACTTGAGATTTTTAAGTTGGTTTGTACAACGGTTCAACGTGGATGCAGATTGGACAAAAAAAGGATGAAGAACATCTCAGCCAAATAATCTTACCATGAAAGTGACTGTAGACAATATTGCTTTTCATAGAAGAGAACAACTAAGGCCCTGTCCACACGTAGCCGGGTATCTGCTAAAACGCATATATTTTTATCCGTTTCGGCCTATCGTCCACACGTAACCGAAGGTTTAAGTCACTGAAAACTGAGCTTTTGGAAAACTCCGGCTAAAGTGAAGATTTTGGAAAACTCCGTTTTCGCGTCTGCGTGTGGACATGCGTAACCGGAGATCTTCGTTTTTAAACGTCACTCTTTGCGACAATTAGTGCATACACGTCATAGATGCGCCGCTGTTTACAGTGTTGAGCATGGACCCGAGGAGTGTGTTAATTATTACGCTGGTACAGATGCTTCATACTTGCTTTTTTTTACAAACACAATTACTGCTTCTTGTCGAGGAACAAAGGAGAATAAGCGCTTTGCAGTCGGCTATTTTACAACAAATATCGCTTCCTCCTGCTCGGAGATTTTCACTGACTTTTAAGGAAACACTGCCAACTACTGTTCTGGAATGCTCATTACATCGCCCAGCAGCGCAAGTATGCGGGGACGTGTGGACGGAATTATTTTGAAAACGATCACGTGTGGACGCAACCGTTTTTATAAAACGGAGGTCGGCAGATATGCGTTTGTAGAAATACCCAGCTACGTGTGGACATGGCCTAAAACAAACAGCATGAGTTTTGGAAATGTTCACTTCAATGACTCAAGTCAAAGTAGGGACATTTTGACAACTAGTTTAACTTTCAGAGCGTGTTTATTGGCCATATGCCTGAAAACAGACATAAAGACTACTCTAGTGATGTGTGAAAGTCTAAGCTTTGAACGCAGTATAAGAGGTACTTATACATTTTATTGGAAATGAACATGCGTCCAATATTGACATAGAATTAGACAGAGAAACAAGTTTAAAAAAAAAACATATTTTTGTCCATTGTGCAACTTTTTCTATCAAATTCCAGATTTCTTCCAGTAGCAGCAGATTGCAAAATAAGTTTTCTTTAAAAGAACTGTTATGTGTATGAACATAAGAAGTTAGCTCGAGTCTGATCAACTCCAGTAAACAAATATGAAAAAGAGAAACAAAACCAGTCCTCTTACAAGTCTCTTCTCTTTGATTGGAGTCTACTCTCTTTTTGCAAGCACAGGTCTCCCCACTTTGGTATTGATCCAAGAGAACATGCTATAAAGGTTCTGTGCAATAGCTTGTCAGCTATAGAAGCTACATTCATCTTTTATACATTATAGAGTCCATGTGTTTTAATGGTGGTTAGAACACACAGCCAACTATAGTGTGGGAGATGGAAAGTCAGCATAAAGTGTCGTCTAAATATTTACAATTAAAATCATAGAAACACTGTAAATAAGGAAGACATTTATGGAATTTAAATGGAAATATATTCTTTTTTATACCTTGTTTGTGTGTGTATATAAAGGACAATAATGTGACATAATTAGATTGTAGTGTTAATTATCTAGTAGAAAAAAATGCATAAAACCAATTAATCGATTTAGTAATTTTATGTTTTACATTCTCACCATTCTAGCTTCAAGTAAAGCTTTGATGCAATGTCTATAAAAATGATCTATCTCGTTTACAGGTCTCTCTGCATGTCGACATGTCACTCATCACTCTCAACCAATAGTTAAACTTTCAGCATGTCTTCCCAGCCAATCACAATCAACTTCCTGTCTTCGAGTTTCTTTTTTTTCCATATTCCAGATATTTTGTCAACCCTCCTCCAGTTCGTTCTCCTCCTGGCTCTCTTCTTTGTGTAGCAGGTTGAAATGGGCGGCACCTGCTACACGGGTGTTGGCAATCTCCTTAATTACCTTAATTGTGGTGGAGCATATAATAGGCAGTTGCAGTTGACTTGCCACTGCACTCCAAAGAGGGGACGCCACCCTGTGCTGCAGGTTCCAGGCCCGGTCAGTGGGCACCTGAAACGGTGTGTGGACCGTTTCAGGGTCCCCTCTCCACTGCATCAGAGGGGCATGTGATCCGTCAGGACACAGACGGGACTGACCGGGAGCCCCTGCTGTTTTGCCTGCATAGCCTGTGTCGCCTTGCTTGGCTTTCAACTTTGTCAACTGATTTTTATGATCACTGCTTTTTATCTGGTTGGTTGGTGCCTGATTGCTGTGTGAATGTCAGAGCCTCCACCTTTTACCCCCCCCTTTACACTGGGCTGGTCGCTGCGCGGCGTGGACGGCAGGACGCTTGAGGGGGGGTGATCACCTTGGATTGTGACTGGAAGCGGTAGCCACTTCTCTGGGCCCTGGATGTACCGACTCCATCAACGCCTGCCCTTGAGTGTGCAGTGTTGGAAGGAAGTCGGCCGCCGCCTAGAATTGTTGGACCACCAGCCATCTCAATCACTTATTATTCTTGTGTGCATGTTTTATAATTTTGTATTTCTCTTTTTTTAAATCTATTTTAGACCCAGCCCCTTGGAAGAACCGGGTTTCAGGTGGTGGAGGGACCTACGTGTGCTGTGCTCCCTGGATTGATTTCCCCGTCCTTTCACCTCTGATTGCATGGTGCACATGTGTGGGGTGATTTGTTGTTTTGGGTATCCCTCCCCACCTGTTGACCCGGGCTGGTAGGTGCAGGAGGGCCGTGCAGTTGTAATAAATTATATATTTTAAAATCTCCCAGAACTGCGTCCATGCCCTGTGTGATCCTGCGCTTATAAATTTTAGTGTGTCCAATACCCCCGCGCCCGAACCGCTCGTGTTGCCATATTTGGGAATGTCTGTTCTCCACCACCATCAGCGTCTCTGGCTCTGGGGTCTTCATCACTGGCCCAGAGCCTTAATCACAAAGACTATAGACTTTTTCTGGACATTTTCTGTTTCACTCATACGTGTCTCAATCCCTTTTCAAAGATCTCTCCTTATTGAATTGTCATTGATTAGACGTAGGTTTTTGATTAAGATGTTCCAATTTGCATTCAGATACGCTTTATAGGTTTAACTAGTTGACTTTACTTCAGGCATGGATGTAGATGTCAACAGGAGTCCACCAACCCAGCATCTGTCATTTAAAAGCGGGGGATTCCCAGCACTCCTCATCTCTGGTACTTCTTTCAGCTCTTTAACCCAGAATACTACAGGAATCCCAAGTCAGCCAAGAAAACAGAAATTCTCCATCTTGTTTGGGGTCTGAAACGCAGTGTCTTTCTTGTTAGACATAGCTCTGATACCTCACCAGGAAGGTGTTCAGGTTGCAATCTCGACAGATGTCTGAACCAACTACACTGGCTCCTAATAATGTGGAGGAGTAATGGCTCTAGTCCAAGCTCCTACAGATTTGCTGAGCTTTGCAGTCCTGCCACCTTGCAAAGAAGCACATTTGACTACATATGCTCGTATTCTTTTGTTCACAAGGCCTTTGGTCATGAAGCATCTGGAATTATCGACCACATTTTAATCGAATTTACCTGACGTGAGCTTTATGACCGACTCATTAAGGGAGAGTCAGCAACGGCAAACCTAGAAAATCTGACTCTCAAGGATTAAAAGAAAAGAAGATGCTAGTTATTTAAAAAATACAGTGATTCTGGCGAGCGTTTCCACTCAGTTAGGCTGTTTTCATGGTGTAGGCCGCTAGCATGTCATTGCATCATTGTAGTCCGATGATAGATAAACAACAATAGAGGTCATCCAGCAACTCGTCTTCTTCTTGCTTTAACTTTTGTACATCGTGTTAAACAGGAATTTAATGTTGTTTGAAAGAAGAAAAATACTGCTGTAAAGAGGAAAACAGAATCCCTAGCTTATATTGATGCTTTCTAATGTTGTATTCACTTTCTGCCAATCAATGAGTGGCAACAGTAACTCCACACCAACTGTCCTGTTTTATTTTTCTATGGACCTACAGCAGATAGTGGTTCTGAAGAGGTAACGGTTCAGTATTGCTTAATGTGTCTATTTTACAACCATTAAAAATACCGTATCAAACCATATTTGATTTTAGTGTAGGAGGTTGAAAAAAAGAAATAAACTATTTTAATTTCCTCAACAAATGATTGCGTTTGTCTTAAATCTTCAATACAAATTTATTAAGATTTGTATGTTCCAAAAAAAGACAAAATTTGGCCAGCGACCGTCAGAAATGGAAAGATTTCATTTGTAAACAGACGCTGTAAGCAGTGGTACAGACTCAGACTGGTCAGGGAAACTTGCACCAACACGACATTTCAGCGTCCACGTGCGTCTGCCGGCGTTCGCTCCGCGGCCTGACCTCGCTCTGGCACTGCTGTTGCACTGCTGTTCCACAGCCATTGCACGGCTGTAACACTGGTACTACACGCAGTCAGACGCGGTCTAAATTTTGGTGCAGTTCAAAAACAATTTCCACGTGTATGCGCATCTATCCCGCAGCCATACCTCGGCCGTTGCACTACCAGTCCACTACTAACAAGAGTATGTACCGCAGTGATGGAATTTTTTACGTGTTCAGACGTGATATGGCCGTGAAAACCAATGGGACCGGGCCTCAAGCACCGAAACGCGGAACAGTTTGCAGCAGCTTCTTTCGGTTTTGGTAGAACCACATAAATCACGGTTCCTTCTTGGAACCAAACTTCGGTGCGCAAACCTATTTTGAACGACTGATCAGTGACACAGATGATCTTAAAAATGATTGCCCTTTCCCCTTCTCTGTCCATCTACATCTCTTTAGCCCAAACTGCATTAGTGAGTTTTTTAAAACAGTTCGGGCCAAACCCAGACCGTTTCTCCACCGATAAATCCACAAAAATTCTTATTATCATTTATGTTTTCAAACAAAATAGGTGTTTTGTTAGGTTTTTTATAAAGATGGAGGACATATATCAAGAAAAATGAGATTATACTTGCATTTTTGAGTATTTCTTTCATCAAACGAATCAGGAGCAGACAAAAAAATATTGTTGGAAAAAGCGTGTCGTTTTGTACAAACTACAGTCAGCAGGTCACCATTCTAATGCATCCACATGTAGACAAATAGATCCATGAACGTCTGCGTTATCCTGGTATCTGGATAAAAGATGGATAATCATAATGAAAAACTTTTACAATAGATCAAAAAATAATTAGAGTGGGATTTTAGAGAATCCATTTATTACATGAAGCCTCACATGCCGTTTTAAATACAAGTGGTGACTTTGCAAGTCATTTTGTTCTCATTATTCATACGAATGACATTTAAAAGCTGTGTGATATTTCAGCAAAGCTTGTTGTTTGTTTAGTTTGCTTCTCAAAGTAAGTCTGTGCTTTGGCATGCTGCACATGTTTTAACGCTGTGGAGAAATGTAAAGCTACAAAAGAGGAGATTACTTCTGCAGAAAGGGTACGAGTGTTGATCAAAAGTATGCTCAAAGACCAATTTACTAATCCCCTCCTCTGTGTTGTGCTGCTGTGATTTCAATATTTGTCGACTGTTTTCTGGTTTTACAAAGGATGAATGAATACAGTTCCATATAGGGGGTATAACTGCCGTCGCAAAACTCACTCACGGCATTTGTTTATCAGCTCTGAAATGTAAATTCAATCACCATTCGTCTCATTCCTTTGATTTCAGCTAAAAACAACGGAACTAAAAATAACACGCAGTCTTAACAAACTACACATAAATGTGTATTTATTTTGCCTGCATTCACACGGCTGTCCATTAAACCCTGCAGTTCTGTGCTGGATTGATTCAGGGAGTTTTATAATGACAACAATAAGGTAGCCAAAGGGAAAAATGATACAAACTATTATTTTAATTCATTGAATTTCTAACAACTTAAAACAAAAGTTGCAGGAACTTCTTTCTACTTATAAATTTGCTAGACTCAAATCAGCACAAAGCAAAACAAGGAGATAATTTAGTTTCAACAATCTACCATATTTTCTAGACTATAGAGCAAACCTGTATAAAAACTAATTTGCCATGTGTTTACTATCTGTAAAAAGAAAACTGGTGGCTATTCTTCTTTGTGCTGATCTTATTTCTTATTCTAATTCCGGTTAGAGCGCCCCTAGTGGTGGGGGAAATCCACAGAATAACCGCACCTTTGTATAAGCTGCAGGGTTCAAAACCTAGGAAAAAAGTAGAGGCTTCTAGTCTAGGAAATACGGTAAACTAAATCCTATAAGCTTAAAAATGACCACAGTTTAACACATTTCATTAAAATATCCCTTACCCCTTTACAAAATACAGTTGAGCCCAGTTACGTAGAGGAAAAAAAAAAGATTTTTGTGGGCCTCATCTATTTATCATCGAGGACAGCATCTGCTTCCTTTTTCGGACTTTGAATCACAATAGGGTTTTTGCACACTATAAAGTAAGGTGTCTCCTCTTTTTTTGGTTCTTTAACCAATATATAAAAATTGTTGAGTTCATATTTTTCAGTGGTAAAAAAAATAAATGTGTGGATCTGATCAAGTATTAATCATCACTCAGTATAACAGTGGGAACACAAGAGGATGGCCTCTAAAGGTAATAGTAAAATAATATTTACTGAATTATAAACATAAAATTAAGTTAATATTCTCCAATATGTTTATTCTTGTATTATTGTTATATATAAAAAAGAGCTACATTTATGACAATGCCTTCACATTTAAAATCTTAAAGGGCCTGTGTTATGCAAAACCAACTTTTTTTTTTCGTCTTTTTAGTAAATTATAATAATTCCTCACGAAAAACAACCCCAAACCGATATTTTGATCCATTCAAACTACCATTTTCAGCCCCTTTCAATGCATGAAAAGGAGCAGATTCTCACATTGTGACATCACAAAGTAAGGAACAGCCCCTTCCAGGAAGAGTCTGTGCTGCTAGCACCGCCCTCAGGCTAACAAACACCTTCTTCGCTGAGCTAGCGGTGATCGACAAAACACTTTTTGTTCAAGATTTTGCAAACATAAAGAACATTCTTGAAAAATATTAGTGAATTAAACTAATAATAATAAAAGAAATCAAAGTAGAACTAGTGGGGTACAAGTAAGATTTAGCTTTAAGCTTTAAGGTTAGCAAAACATTTTTATTTTAACCCTTCCGTTCTCCTTAGCTTGTTTACATTAAAAGTGGGGTCATCTGGACACCACAGGACAGTGCGCTGAACTTTTTTTTTTCACTGATTTCGGAGTTTCACTAATGTCCATGGCAGACATAAAATCCTGTCCCCCTTCGTCCACATTTGTCATGGAAAAAATCGCATAACAATATGTGGTTGGAGCCATCTGGACCCCAAGGAGAGCGGAAGGGTTAAAGCCTCACTATTGACATCCGTCTTTGCATTGGATGAATGTATTAAATGGGTGGCACCCACAAGGAGTTAAAGGCGGAGCCTTGGAGATCGAGGCATCTTATTTTCGGTTTCATGAAAGAAACTTAAATTTCACAAATATTTCATTCTTTAGTGTGGAAAAAGTAATATATTATCTCATATATGGATAGTTCACTCTAAAAGGCTTAAGAAAAAGACAGTATAGGCCTTTTAGGAAAAATTCTAAAGAAAAGGCGTAAAATGATGGCAAACTTTACATTAACAAAAAACAAAGTGGCTGGAGAAGTCAAAGTTTTCTCGTTTCTACTTTTTCCCTGACAACTATTAATGACCTTTCAAAATAGACTTTACAAACAAGTCGTACCTTTAAAGACGAATGGTTGTGCCAGAGTACGTGTCAGCCTACGAGCCCACATTCATTTCAAGCAGGGGACGCAGTGGCAGTCGAATGCACCTGGAACCAGACATCCACCTTCTGCAGCAACGCTTTTACAGCTCGCTTGCTAACAAGATAAAATAGCTCAAAATTCACCATGGCTTTGTTGCCTGAGGCAAGAAGGAGTGATGGACTTCAAATCTTATCTCTCCTCTCCATAGGAGATATGGTGCTCAGAGGGTATGCAGACAGGTCGAATGAAGCGATTTGTCAGGGACAACGTACCCTAGAAACTGATTTGTTTGGGGGTGTCAGTGTCTACAATCTGTTGCACATCTATCTCGGTCTCCCGTTTCTCTCTGTGTGAGTGTGTGTTTGGAGAGCTCAGTGGTCTGCAGTTGCTTGGCAGCTTCTCTCCTCTTTTAATTAGAGAAAAAGCATCCGCAACAAGGGTCATAACTGAAGAAGTGGGGGAGGAAAGGAGAGAAAGGCGCTTTTGTGGAAACCAAAGGAGACCTTTCTTTTTTTTTTTTTACTTCATTCTGAATACACTGGCAATTTAAGAACGAACCCCCCATCTCTGCACAACACCCCCCACTAATACCACCAACACAAAAACAAACAAAGCTCAGGTTGTTCGGACTGCGTTTCTCATTTTCCCCTCGCTGTGTACAAGTTCTCCGCACACATTTACGAGTAATCAAAGAGCACAGCCTGTTGAAAGATTCACAGCCTCTGTACAAACAAATGAAGATTTGAAAAAGTTTTAAACGAAAAGGGGGAAGCTGAGTGCGACAACAAATTCATGTGTCTAGCAGTTACTTATAAGCATTTTTTTAAGCTAATTTTGTTCAAAAAAATTAGCAAGATTTGTTAACTGTGAAGCAGTAGAAGCTTCTCATTTTTTTGTTTATTTTTCTAAATTATCAACATCACATTTAAATAAAAAGTTTTTTTTAACTTTTAGTTGGGAATGGGTTAAAAAAAACTGATAATAAAATAATTAAATAAGCACAGTATAGATGTTTTACTACTATAAAAAACCTCACTACACGTTTTTATACACTTTTAAACAAGGTCAACAGCCAATCATAAAGCGGAATTCACTGTGCTAATTTAAACAAAAGTACGGCACAATTAATCCTAAAGAATTAACGCGTTAATATTTATTATTTTCATCTTGCAAAGAAAGAGTCTTTCGCTTTGCTTTGGCGGTTCAAGCTTCCACTGCGTACGCTAAAACATGTTGGGTATTATCCCGCTTACACCATGGTCATCTGCAAAGAAATAAATATTCAGTTTTTTGTATTTTGCTCTTGCTACTTTTCTCAGTTTAGATTGCTTTTTCACAAAAAAATAAAGTGAAAAATGACTATATTTATGCTGATCATCACAATAGGTCAAATAAACTATCAGTTCAGGGAGATATTTCACCTTTTACTGCTTGTTTTGGCCAAAAGATGAAGGAAACTTTGTTTTAAAGAACCCTTCGCAGTGATATAGAGCACTTGGGCTATAAGAACAAAACTTTTTTTTTTTTAGGTGTGCAGGTTTGTTTCTTATAGCTGCATATCCGTTTTTCTCTCTGTTTACACTTACGGGTTATCATTTTAAATAAAAAAAAAATAGACAATAAAAATAAAGGAACATTTTTCCGATGGCTTAAGAAGTACCTAGTAAAAATAAATTATAGTGATAAATCACAACACAAAAGTTTGATTATTTTAATAATTTTTTTATCAATTGACAGCATTAATTACAAACAAATGTTCTAAATGTAGTTTTGTGTGTGATTTTATATTGTCGATAAGAAGTGGTCGGCAAATACTTAACTAAAAAAATTAAACCGTGATTAATCGAAATGATTTTTTTGCCAGGTTTACGATTAATTGACTAATTTTTAATCGATTTCCCGCCCTAACAAAAGGAATGCAAAATTACTCTGAAAAAAGACGCTATACATTAAGACTGCAAAAGGTGAACCGGAATATGGCAAGGGAACGCTATAGTGAAGTAGTATTTTGATTGACAAGTAACATATTTTTTATTAGGTGTTGCTGAATCTTCCTGGGTTTGTTGGATCTATAGACGGAACAGACTAAACTGATCTGTACCTAAAGAACTTTGAGAATTGAAAATGAAGATTGAAAATGACCAGTCGTTAGGCTCCTCCCACCTCATTAATGAACAAAACCATCGGATTAAACAAAGTAATGAAGAGGCTTTGTCCAAATTCATCAACTACACCAAAACACCCTGAAGACAGTCAAGGCGGTGTCAAACTCATTTTGGTTCTGATCCGTCTGATCTAAAGAGGGTCGGATCATCAATAGAACAGCAAAAAGACTTACAGTATAGTCAACTTATTATCTGGAACTTTGATTTTGTTTTGTTTATCACTGAGTTGAACAAAAAATGACTCAACCAACCTAGTGGCTTAATCACTTATTAGTTATTATTAGAGATGTTATTATTATCTTTCTGACAACATTTTGGTAATTTTGGACGTCACACCTGATCATTTTTATAGCAATTTAGCATTTGGTGAAGCTGGCAGGGAACCAAACTGCATCTTACCCAGACGCAGCACGCACTTACAAAGAAATGCTGTTTATGCTGTTGGTATTTCTTTTCCTTTGCTGCCCTAGTGGTGGAACTTTGCATTGTACCTATTTCTTTAAATAACTATATCTTACCACAGGAATAGACTAGAAACATGCCTTTTTCTTTCCTGACATAATTATATATATATTTTTTCTCCTAATTACTGGACCAAATTAAACCATCGGGTGGGCCGGATGTGGCCCATGGGCCGAATGTCCTGAATCTTAATGCAATTTGGACACATGCTCACTACTTTTTTTTTTTTTTAACGTCAAATATGAGGTCATCAATTTGCCAAAGTACATTTACAGGTAATCTCCCTTGCAACAAATAAGTTAAACCCATTGCATTGTGGTCTAAATTTGCCTATTTAGCTAGCATTGATGCACACTGATTTTCGCAGAGGAATTTACAGGGAACTGGATTCTGGGCTGTAGATGTGAACACCCTGACAGTGCGCTAACCGGGGATTATAGTGATGGAATTTATACACAATTTACATGTACTTATTGAAGGTTTAATAAATCAAAACAATTGATAAGAAAATATTTAATATCATCTTTAAAATAGTTTTTTTGTCAGGGAAATTTTGACAACTTTGGAAATCATGAAGTTGATTTTGTTCGTCATAATGTGTGATGAATCAATCATGTGCTAACAGATTTAGCGTCTGTTTTCCACATCGGCAGAAAATGACACAGAATTTCGTCTCTTGATTATAAATCTTAAGAGTAACTCAAAAGGTGTTTTTGAGATTATTACAGATAATTTAGGAGCGGTTTTACCAGCAGTCCTATATTTTCTTTTTTCAATCAGAACAGGATTTTTTATTCTTCATACCTTTCTAATCAGGATCCTTCCTTAAACACATGTCGTCTTGTTTCTTCGGACTGAAAACTCAAATCTCTCTCGGTTCCTTTCCATCCATCTTTCATTGTTTCTCTTCCTCTCTGGTCCCCGATGTCCACTTTCATTGTTTGCCTCATACTGTAAGGCTCTACATGTTTCACTTGTAGAAATGAATGACAGATGGAGAGTTGTGGATTAAAGTGAATGTCAATCACTTTCTTTTTTATCCTTTCTCCTCCAGGCAAAACTCCCTCGTGGCTTTACCTACCTGCCGGGAATTTCCATTTTTCTTTGTGTCTCTTTTGTCTTCTTGTCTCTCATCCGTAACTGTACTCACATGCAGAGGGACCGAATGCTAATTTAAATCCACAAGTAACTGTAGCCCACACAGGAAGAGATTTCCTGATCTGTTTTCTGTAAAACGTCCATCGTTTCGATTCTATTTTATCTGACCTTTCCTCCGATCTCACCTCCCATTTGTCTCTCCCCTTTGCTCAGTTTTCAACCGATTTCCTGCTTTGTCAGTTCTTACCTTGTTATTTCTGAGAAGAGGTGAAAATGAGGAGAGTCTCCCTTTTAGCCATAAAATCACAGAGCTGTGGCTGTAGTCGGAGCCACAAAGCATTGGAAAGAAAAACAGCTTTGAGGATGAGTGAAAATGGCAGCTTAAGTCAATGGAGAAGTGGCAAGTAAAAGACAAGCACCTTATTTATCTCTGCAGAAGTGGACTGCAAAAGTCAAGAAATGACATAAACTGATCCACTGATTTTATTATCAGCAAAGAGAAAGCGTTGGTAAGAGAGTAAGGCGTGTTATGATGTATTACTAAGACATAACTGTTCACATCCAGTGTTATGACATCCTATCCATTTAGGAAGTCTTGTGAAGTTTGGACGACTTTGAAACTTCATGCAAAACAATAAAATAAAATGTGTTAAAACCCAAAAACTCAACCTTGTCTATAAACAGATGCAGCAAAACTTGTAGTTTGATGCAGACAAAAGACAGTTCAGTTTTTGGACCTATCTCCATTTGGAACTTCAACAATCCTTAAAATATAATCAAATAACCACAATTTTAACATTTTTATTTTGAATATATTACAGCATCATGTGAAAATGGAAGCTGATATTAACTAAATCTACATGGACATCAAACCTCGACATTATTTTGTGTTTTTGCGTTATCATGACCATTGACAGAGAGAACTGGACTGATCATCTCTTCCTTATAGAAAGCCAAAATCCAATAGACTTCTATTAAGAAATAAATAACAATTACTCAGTCATTCTGTTACTCAGAATAACCATTCTTGCTCCGGTGTCTCTCTTTAACATGTTCTTGCTAAACCTATTTTTTTTAATGTTATATTTTCTTTATTGAACGTTATTCAAGTTTTAAACTCAGATGCTTCAATAAGGGCATGTGGTGTCCACTGGCCCCTCCCCAAGCGTTCAAAGCGTTTGACAGATCCTCGGACCGATCACTGCTTACTATAATGTGGTCTGAGCCCAAAATGGCGAAATCTGGCGATTTCTGTATCGCAGAAAAGTGGCAACTGAATTTATTTCCTTTCATTGGAAATCGAGATCTCAGCCATGTTTTATCTATTTCTGTCAATGTTCATGACCCACCACCTTTTTGTTGTTATTTTTTTTACAAATAATTGTGTTTTTTGTCCCATCCTTTACGCCAAAGTCTAAGAAAGTTTAATAAACAGACGTAAAAATCATGATAAATGATGATTCTGTCATCTGATGTCATGATATAATCAGTGGTCCCTTGTCACTTTGGGAGATGGGTTCTAAAAATTACATTAATTTACAATCCATAGATATACTGCTCACTACACACTTTTTACAATTTTCTAAAACATGAACATTTTCAAACTTTTCTCTTGTTTAAACTCTCTCTAAATCCAATATTGTAGGAGGAAAGTAAATACATTTGTGATGTAAACTTGTGAAGATGAACACATTCTGGACTTCAAACAAGCTTACTCATGATTTTAGTTGCCATAGAAACGTGACCCAGACCAATCACTGTCGTCTGGCTCCAACATGGCGAGGTCCGTATCATGGAAAAATGGCGAAAATTGGCTTCATTTAGTTGCAATTCGAGGTCAAAACATTGTTTTGTCCGTTTCTATTTATGTCAGTGGTCATGACCCAGCATTTTCTTGGGTTTTTTTCAAAATAAATGTGTCTTTTGTCCTATCCTTTACAACAAAGTCTAAGAAAGTAACACAAAAGTATAGTTTTTTTTGCGCACAATAATTCATGATAAATAATGATTCTGTCTTCTGATGTCATGATATAATCAGTGGTAGCTTGTCAATTTGGGAGATGAGTTCTAAAATTACACTCAGAAAAATCCATAAATATACTCCTCACTACACACTTTTTAAACTTTTCTCAAACATGAACATTTCCAAACTTTTCTCTCGTTTAAACTCTCATTTAAAAGGAAAATAAGTCCAATATTGTGGTAGGAAAATAAAAACATTTATGTAATGTAAACTTGTGAAGATGAACACATTCTGGACTTCAAACAAGCTTACTCATGATTGCCGATAGCAGTTGCCATAGAAACGTGACTCAGACCAATCACTGTCACCTGGCTCCAACATGGCGACCAGTGTTGGGACTAACGCCGTTTAAGTATAACGGCGTTACTAACGGCGTTATAAATCAAGTAATTTAGTAATCTAACTAATTACTTTCATCCTCGCTGTAACGCCGTTATAGTTACTTCGTGAAATCGCGGCGCGTTACTTCAAGTTTGATGATCTTGCTGGAGCTGGGCGCTTCGCACCCGAAAGTTGCTTGTGTAATGCGGAGGGAGATCTCGAATGCGAGATCGTGATTGGTTAAAGTGTCAAGTGGGCGGATACTAGCTCGCGCGCATGAGTCCGTCACCATAACGCCGGGGTCAACCTGGACGCGGAAGCGCCGCTTCCGCTCCGCTCTGTAGTTCACGCCAGACGAGCATTTTTCCGCGGCGGTCCACAGGCGCTTCTGCTAGAGCTTTTTTTGTTTTTGCCATCATGGTTGATAATTTCATAGCCTAAAGACATTAATCCATGTTCCTGCTAAGAAAAACTGCTCTCTCAAAACCCCGCCCACCCGCTCTGTCGGTCCACTGTACTGATCTGTGTGCGCGCGCGTGTGTGTGCATCTCTGTTTTGTGTGTGTCTGTGCGCACGCGCTCGCAGGTGTGTGTGTGTGTGGGTAAATTAATAAACTACAATTATTAACCCATATTTCTGCTAAGAGGAGCAGCTCTCTGCATCTCTTTTTTCTCTCCCAAAATCCCGCAGCCCCGCCCACTCGCTCTGGAGTCAGCTCACTGCGATTATCTGGTGCGCGCTCGTGGTCCTGTGGTGCTCTGAGTCTGTGTTTTGTATAAATATGTACCTCCTAAGAGTGAGCTGCTCTCGTGCGTCTCTGTTGTCGTTTTATTAACTCGCCGAAAACGTCCTCAGACCCCGCACCGGGAGTGGTATCCACGTTGGATCTGGCTGTTACGTGTCTGTGAAAAAAGAAAAAAAAAAGTGTGCGTGTCTGTCTGTTTTGTGTGTCTCTGTGTTCGCGTGCGCACGTTTGTGATGTGATTGTATGTTTATATCCGTGTCTACCACCTGTTTAGATACAAAAACATGGTCACATCTCAGACCAAAGATTTGAGAAGTTGCTACTTTTGCGTTACAATCAGTGGTTCAAAAATTAAACCCCATATTCAACTGGCTGCTTATGCTGGTGGCATTGTTAAAGTTCAGGTTAAGGTGCAATAAAAGAATGTTTAAATGATCAGACATAAAGTATTGTTACTGTGCTCCTAAATATTCTTGTTAGGATACTTGTGTTATGTTGATACTTGGAACCTTTACTTTTATTTTTATACAAAGTTTGGTTTTATCTAAGTTTATTATTGTTGATATTTATATTTTGCGTGTATTGTTGTTAAAATTTTATAAAGACAATGTTAAAGCTGTGGTGTGATATAAATAAAAACAGCACAGATTTTGTTACTTGACAGTTATTTATAATTATTTATTGTTTTGCACTTTCAGTTTTTTAAGCCATTTTGTTTAATTATAGTTGTAGGTAAGATACTTGAAGTATGTTCATAGTTGAAACGTTTACCTTTTTTGTGTGAATTTATATTTTTTATATACCACTTGTTGCAGTGTTTTGTGTGATAATTCTGACAAATAAATATTGAAAATTCTTTCCCTAAACCCTCTCTCATGTGTATCCTAAACTTAGACAATATGACTCCATTGGAAAACTATACCAGTATACTATTGTCGGTTATCATCTATTATTGAATGTAAATTATTTTTTGTATTTGTAACGCAGGAAAAAATACAAAATATTACTATATTTAAAGAGTAATTTAAAACGAGTTACTTTGCCAAGTAACTAATTACTTTGAAGATGCAGTAATTGAGTTACTAACTCAATTACTTTTTGGGAGAAGTAACTAGTAACTATAACTAATTACTTTTTTGAAGTGAGATGCCCAACACTGATGGCGACTGAATTGGCTTCATTTCGCCAGAGGTATGGCATTTTCTCTGTCCAATTTTGTATTTTCTTAACTCTATAACCCACACTATAGAAACAATGCCCTAGGAAACAATACAAAGTTTGATTTGGGCTAAAAATGGATAAATGTTGAATATTTTTAATTAAAAGAGCACTGGGAATGTTTTAGCAATAAACGTGATTTGTTGGACTTTAAAACACAAACCCTTTATATTATTTTTAATTGGATTCCATCAATAAATTCAGGTCCTGATGTTGGACCCTTAACCTTCACAACATAATAACAGCCTCTCAGAACAACTTAATACTGATTGGCTCTTGTGAGGAAACAAGCGTGCAACCAGAACCCTTCATGGTTGGTATCAAGGCTTTTTCCCCTTATTCTCTCAATCACTCATCATCTCTCCCCATCTGTACGACAGACTGTGACACCTGAAGCTTTAGTAGGACATCATTTATGTTCTATATTTCTGGAGTGTGGTAAATTTGTCCTGGATGGGGAGGGGAAATGTGCTGGTACAGTGGAACTTTGCCAGTGAGCTGTGGGATATGTGCTGGCAGTGGGCCACCTCCTGAAGTGCACACTTATCATGGAGGCCCTTCTTTTTTTTTTTTTTTCTTTATTTCTCGCAGAAGGGCCCGGGTCAAACAGCCATTACCAATACCTGTGTGCAATCCATTGCACGTTTAGCCTACGTAGCATTTTGATCTGACTCGATTCGCATTAGGCAACCATTAAGGCAGGAAGTATAGACAGGAGATTAGGGGAGGAGGGATAATGTTCACATCAACCCTTCCAGCAGACTGATGGTCTGACTATGTGCTTATGTTATGGGGGCGGGGGGGTTCACCCTTCATACTGATTCAGATATTTCAGGGAACACAGGTGTGCATGGACATTTGAGCTGGAATATTGCTCATATTTATATCCCAGGTCATTCTAGGTTTTACAAATAAAATTCACTTTATTATTCTTTTCTGTAATGGATGAATGGAAATGCGAAAATTCTGCAGTGACATAAAGGACAAATAAAGTATTGGATTTCTTACAGTTTTTAGGAACTTGGATTTAAATTGCTTTTTTTTTATAGATATTTTAACAAAGGTGTTTGATAATCCATTTCTTTGCAAAGTATAATTCTACTTCATGAAGTAAAACAAAAAGACCCACTCACAGTTAGTTCATCTAATGTGCAGAAACATCACATAACAGACACGTTTAAGTGTGAGACAGAGTTAAAATATGCGCTTCTTGTCTCGTAACTGAGTTTTATATGTTTGTGAAATCTGTTCTTGTTACGGGATGCAGCTTTAGGAAAAAAAAGGTTTGAAAAAGAAAGCAAGAAAAGGATGTAGTGAGATGAGGGAATGGGAGATGGATAAGGAGAGTAATGGATCATACTGGCAGAGGTCAGGCAAGAGCAGGCAGTGTAATTAACTATAAAGGAACCAGGTAATCATGCAAAAAATACAGTACTTTAGAAGATAATTAGTCATGGTATGTATATTTATACACTTCTCTGCGTGTGCAGATATAGATCATACATAGATCTTTTGGTAAGAGAACATTTTGGAAACGTTATTTTTATAGTTTCCTTGAAAGATTTAGTTTCTCATTAAAACAGACCCAACACATATCAAATCTCTTCAGTTTTTTTTAATTCAAAGGACTCTAAAACCATTATCCCAATCTTTATAAGGCCATGGATTGGTTTGATGTGAGACAATATTTTTGTGGGGCTAAAACTGTTTTCCTTAAAGAGTAACCAAACCCTAAATCCACTTTTTTTGGCTTATAACCACCATAAATGAGACTTTAAAGTATTATCTGTTGGTCATTGATAGATTTTTGACAAATTAAAATAAACTTGTTTAATTCCTAAATGTCTAAAACTGCCTGTGTGCTGCCTGCCCCCTATAGGTTGAAACGAGGTATTACAGTTGATTTTTGTGAATAGTTAAATCATTTAAGTTCAACGTCATTTCAGAAGTCCCACATCATGATCTGCAGCTCCAGTGATGATAACAGTCCTGGTCCCTAGCCACGCCCCATGACTAGATTTTCAAGTTTCGGCTGTGGGTGGAGTCAGGCTCCAACTTCCCTGTTTGGTTACCCTTAAAATTTTGAGAGTAAAGTTTATCTTCAACCTTTTTAAAATGCCTTCAGCTGGTTTTATCTTCATTTGCACACTAGATTTTTTAATATTTTTCCCTTTATCAATAACTCTTAAAGTCGATGCTAAAAATTCCAACATATTCTTATTCTCAACTCGTCACATTTTGACGCTTGTTAAGGACCCCTCCGTGTCAAAGATTTACGTTTAGGATGTTCTTAACTCGTTGCTTTTTTCTCTTTTTTCTTTTTGACATGCTGGCTGTTCAGATTAAATCATAGGTCAAAACTTGTGGGACGCGGAGCACAGGCACCCTAACCCAGTACTGGTTCACAATAGGTACCACGTCTGGGCTCGGTTCTGGTCCACATCTGGTACCATATCGTATCCAATGCCAGGTTAGGGCACTGGGTCAGGGTTCTGGTTCCGGCAGCGTCCTGAGGACCAGTCTGCGTGCGGAACTATAGCTGGTACCACGTCCGGTACCGCGCCCCAATGATTTTATGAATAGTCAAAAACGACAAGTTGGGGACCTCCAAAACGTTAAAAAAGTGACACAGAAGGCCAAATGTCAAAATATGAAAACATGGAGATGAGAATGTGTTGCCAAATCAGACAGCAACTTCAGCCAAAGGATAAAACAAGTTTTCTAAATATAATCATAAACATGAATCCACTCTTAGAGCAACTTTATTATCAACATTAGACAGCCGGTTGCTGAATATTATGCATTAATATTGTGGTGTGTGGGAGCAGCTGTCACAATATTTCCATATTGGGAGTAAAAATCTTTATATATATATATATATATATATATATATATATATATATATATATATATATATATATATGAAGTTGAAGTCTCTTCTCCTGTTTCCTCACCGGCTTTATATGTGAAAAAGAATCCAATACATTTGTTTTTGTTAAGTTTGCTAGTTTGCAAGTTTTCAATTAGCAGGCTGTGCAGCCACTCTGACACGTGACAGAGCTTCAAGAATGAGTCAGACGTGGTGGGAAGAATCCAGCGGCTTTAAAAAAAAACTTCCCTCAGAATAAGGTCATAAATAATACAGAAGTTTTTCTCAGTTTTCTGTCTCTCTGGTACTATCTGTCCCACAGACCTGGGTTGGGGGGCCTCTACTTTACAAGTTTTTAATTTATACTCAGAATACTCTAAAACCTATAAAGTACAGTTGCCCACTAAGACCTTTTGTCAAGTCAAAAGTATGCAAAGGTATGAAAACAGACAAGTTGCATTACCTGTGATAATGCTGGTGTGAATGATTTTTGCTGCAAGTATTCGGTGTAGATGCTGAGGCTTTTTGCTGAAAATGATTACAAAATTTACTTTAATTGATGAAGGGATTTGCTGAAAATGCCAAAGCTATTTGCAACATGTTAAATTGGCTAAAAGATGGAAATTTCGTTAAAGAACTTTGAAACTTTGACCTCACTTTCTGAAAAAATTAAAGTAAAATTGCTTAAAAATCCCTAATAGATGCACTTTTTGCAAAAATATTTATTTTGTTGCTTAAATATGAGGTAAACTCTTAAAAAGCCCTCCCAAAAAAACGTAGTAGATGCCAAATTAGCCACAAAAAAAAGCTAGCTTATTGCTTAAATATTAGCTAAACTCATGGATAGCTGGAATTTTTTCAGTAAGTTAAATTAGTCAAAAACTTTACCCTGTTGCTAAATTATTAGCTAAACTCCAAATTGGAATAAAATTTAAAAAAAGCTATCATATTGCTTAAGTACTAGCTGATTAAAAAATAGCTTAAAATCCCTCAGTAAACTAGATTACTCATAAACGTTAGCATGTTGCTAAAATAGGAGCTAAACTCTAAATTAGCCTAAAAACCTCAGTAAATAACAAATTAGCCAAAAATGTTAGCATGTGGCTAAAATATTAACTCAACTCCAAATATTTTGAAAATCAATATAAAAGATTCATACATGGCCCATGAATATATTTATAAGCTTGTTGCTAATCTACATAAAATTTTGAAATTTTAAGACTTTCTCATTCATTTCCTATATGGAATATTTGGCTCAATATTTCAAAAACTATTGAATATTAAAATACAAGCAGTTATGTCCTGAACACGCTAAACGTTTTGATACCAAGTTTGCTGAAGTCGCTGAAAGTGTGATTGAGTTTTATGTGCCGAAAAACGTATGACTAAACATTCACACCATTAACTACAATATATTTAGGAGCATTACAATATATTTTAATCTAATAATACATAATTCTGCTGCACTTTTTTCCTGTATGGGCCACAGCAAAGGTGTTGTGTAAAGGCTACTTTGCAGCATTTTTCTGAGTTTGCGTGAGGAAAATACACGACCGAACAAGAAAAGGACAGAAACATCAAAGGGAGGACACAAGGAGCTGAAGGAGCTCATGGAGGCTTTATGGAGGATCAGAGGAGAGCTAGATGTGTTTCTATGAGTCATGCAAACTTACATTTTGGGAAATTTAGACTTTATTTGGGATGAGGCTTATTTTTCTGAAACTAAACATGTCTTAACATTTACTTTTTATGAACATTGGTGGAAAACAATCAAAGCTTTACTTTTCTTTCAGAACTTTTTATCTATTTATGATCAGCATAGTTTCAAAAAATCTCTTAGTTTTGCTGCCAAATTTTTGAAGAACTTGAGTAACTTTCTGTGTGGAGCAGAGGTTTTGTCCTGCTACTACAATCAAATCCTGCAGGCCGAGCGTCTGGGAGTACCTCCAAGTTTTTTTTGGTCAATATTAGGTTTAGTAGATGTGTGGATACCTCGGAGCTCCTGGTACCATCCGCTCTTTTTGACAGTCATTGATGATTTCAATTTTGCCGTGTGATCCCTTCATGTTGCACTCTGAGCTGGGAATAGATTTTTCGCCTGTTGCACTTGCTGTTGTTTTTGGCTGAAATCGATTGAGTAAGCAAGATATAATTAGAAAGCAGCCTGGTTCGTTATCATCTCCTAAGAAGAGCGGCCACAATGCCTGACTGCCATCCCTATCTTCCCACTGCTTTCTTTTCCCATCATGGTCTCTCTAACAGGCTCTGTCAGTCTTTGTTTTAGCTCCATTTTTCTCCTCTCATTCCATTAACTATGTATGGAAATGCCACAATATTTAGGCTTATTCTCTTTTATCATTCCAAACAAATTTAGTAATTAAAAGTTTCTCTCTCCGTGCTCAATTTGTTCGTCTTCCTCATTTGTTCCAGCCTCAGCTCTATAGGGTCCGTGACGATCAGGAGTTTCCCTGTTGCTATGGCAGCTTCTCAGAGGTCTATTTAGTCTGAACATTCATGGGTCAAGTGTTCAAACCTCCTTGACAAAAAGGCTTGCCGCCACTCCCTCTGTGACATTTAAAAAATGGGGTTGGATCCAAAACTGCGGGAGATGGACTGGAAGCATATTTGGGTGCTTTTCACCCCCTCTGCTCTTTTGCAAAGAAAATATTATGAAAGAATATTACATCGAGAATTGGAGACGCTATAAACATCTCTTGAATAGTTACTGTAAATCAGCAGGAAGTCGCCTCTGATGTCTGGTGACTCATACATTCAAGGTCTTTTTTTTCAAACATCTTTACAATCAAATAAAATTTTACACAAAATAATTGCACAAAAAAGATTTAAAAGTGCAAAAATACAAATTAAAAGTCTTAGTACATTTAATCTCTAAACAAGTTGTGAATAGGAAACACAAGGGATAATACCTGACGAAGTGTGCGTTATGAGAAATTATGTAATGCGTTAATTTCTCATAATGCACATTGAAGGGTCATTTACAAACGAAAATAGTATTCAATCAATATTCAGTACTTTATTCTAATTATTTCTTCGGTTTAAACAGCTTTTTCACATAAAGTGGACGATTTGATGCGTGATGTGGCTTGTTGTCACGGTAACATGGCAACACGACTGAACAGAACTCTGCCCATTTAAAAGGAAGACCTGGATTAATGTGGATTTTTTTTTCTGAAGTTAAGCTTTTAGTGAGCAGCTACAACACAAACATCATCATCATACCATCAGTTTCCGTCTTGGTGTTTCACAAGTTTGAAACGGAAACTCCCCCTTGTGGTGAGACAGAAGATTTCAGTATGCTGAGCGATGTGTGTCCTACGAGTAGGAGGATAAAACAAAAAAAAAGCCTTACTTTGTGGGGCGGGAGGTTGACTAATTTGTCAAATAGGGAGTCCTTAACCTTACAAAAGGAAAATGATATATAAATTCTGATCATCACGATAGGTCGAATAAAGCATCAGTTCAGAGAGAAAGTTCACCTATTATTGCGTGTTTTTGTCCAAATTATGCAAAAGTAAGTTTAAAGAACCATGTGCAGTGATACACAACATTTGGGCTGTGTGACTGGAACTTCTTTTTTTAGGTGTGCATTATCCCTTTTTAATCCACACCCAGTAGCCAATCAGAATCGAGTATTCACCATAACAGAAATGAATGAGCTGTGAACCGTCCATTAAAATCTGATAATGGACACCTGGTGGGACATTATCCCGCATGTTCCATGGTCACTTACAAACCAGCTCAGTGGCATTATGGTAGAGTGTCTGCCCTGAGATTGGACGGTCATGGATTCAAGTCCAGGCCGAGTCATACCAAAGACTCTAAAAATGGGACCCAGTGCCTCCCTGCTTGGCACTCAGCATTAAGGGATTGGATTGGGGGGTTAAACCACCAAATGGTTCCCGAGCGTGACTGTGTCTGCAGCTCACCGCTCCCTTAGGGGATGGGTCAAATGCGGAGAACAAATTTCGCACACCTAGGTGTGTGACAACTATGGGACTTTAACTTTAAATAAATAAATGCTAAATTATTAAGTAATATCTTCTGCATGGCCACGCTGTGATGTTTCAGCTTTATGGTTAAAACTTTGCACTTGCTATTGTTGTTGGATCTAGTCGTCAGAAAAGTCCTTAGCAACAGTTGCTAGCGTTCACGGGACACAAAGAAGATATTGCTTAGTCGTCCATAAGAACTCATGTTCAATAAACTTGTTCAGTAGACATAGAAAATGGACCAAAGATATAGACGTAAAAATATATTTCTGGCACAGATAGAAGCTCAGACAGCCCAGAATCAGCCAGACTCCGCCTCCAGTGGCCCCAAGAGAAATGGAGTTTAAGAACCCTGGTCTAGAGTTTATGTCAGGCCAATAATTTACCATTCAGGATATTTGGCGGACATTTCTTTTGTAGGTGTCCTTTTCACTCTTTAACTGACACTCTGCAGCCAATCAGAACTGAGCGTTCAACAAGACCGTGGTATCACTTAAGACATAATATAGCTGCAAAAATAAAGTTTCGTCTCCGTTCCCGGACAGTCTGTTTTTTAAGGCCTGCCCACAAAAGAAAGTCGAGTCTCTTTGTTTTTGTCTCTTGTAACGCTTCCCAGAAGGCGACAGTGTGAACAGGTGGCAGCAAGGATGATTAGAGTCTTTTAGCGTGCTCACTACTCTGGAGAGGCATCGGGGGGTGGACGTGTCCTGGAGAAAGGGCAGTTGACAGTCTGTGATCTTCTCTGCTGTCCCTCTGACTCTCCGCAGCCCTCTCCTATCAGCGGCGGAGCAGCTGGTGGACCACACGGCGATGTGGAGCGCCATCTCTCACTGGATGGGAGTTTGGTCGCAGGATGCCAGCAGCTGCTGCTCCAGGTGATTTTTGTGGAGTCTCTGAGAGGACAAGTGCCGGGCCTTCTTCACTGCTGAAGGAGCATACACTGACCAGGAAAGTTCTTTTGAGATGCAAATCCAGGGAAAAGCAACCATCTATGTCAATGCAACATGGAAATGGGTAGTTCATCTACTGTTATTAGAAGCTTTTATTTCAGATAATTATTTTTTTTTTCACTTTCAAGCATCAGAAATACAAAGAAGTACAGAATAAATGTCATAACTCCACAAATGGAAGGGAGGAGTTTGAAGACTAATTAATTACAACACAAATTAATTTATCTGAAGCAAATTAATAAATGTTTAATTTACATGTAAAAAACAAAAAACAGGGGTTACTTTTGAACAGAGAAAGTAAGGGTAGTCAACAAGGAGTATAGGAAATGTTTAATAAAAGGTACAGGGAGTCCCATAGGTCTTCATACACAGGAGACATAAAACATTGCATACATATGGTTCTAACATGTATTTATTTATGTTTAGATCTGATTTAATTTTGGTTTGTTTCATTTTTATTTCAGACTAAGAGTAAAATTAGCTGTATTTTCATTTAATAACTGCTGACATTCTATTTGCTGCACTAAGATGATCATTTGTGACTGGAAGTCTTTGATTTTTAAGAAACTCGCATGAAAAGTTACAAACTAATTCATATTTTGAAAAAGAAAGTTTTTTGTTCTCTTAATATTTGTGTATTATTTATGCAAAATAAACAATAGCTAATTTAAATTTATCATAAAAAGGATAAATGAAAAATAAGTGTCTTGTTTTTCTAAAGGGGAAACTTTCACTATGAAAGATTGAAATGAGGACCAGACGGACAGGGACTTAAAGTTTGTTTTAACTTATATTCAATTAAAAAACTATAACCACATAACTAACGAACAATGACTTTTCAGAAGCTAATTTTACTACCCAGAAGTATGATAACTTGATCTCAGCTTTTGCTCCTTTTGGGTGTCACGCATTTCATGGCATCGACCTTGAGCCGTCCTCACCATGTGTCGTGTTTTGACCACGAAAACAAGCATTAAAACTTTTGCAAAGATGAATGTGCAAATTCTTGACCGAGTGTCCCATGCAGAATTTGAAGTATCACTGCGACCCCGAAGATGTCTGCAGGAACAACCTGACTCATCAAAAAAAAGCTAAGAGAAGTGTCTTATTGTTGCATTTATTATAGAACTAAGAATTTCTGTGCTACTGTTTTGCACAAAAATGGGACCTGTTGTTGTCCCTGCAGATTAGACGGAAGAGGAACCACTTCTTTTAAGAGTTGAGGCTAAAATTAAAAAAAAAAAGAAAAGAAAGAAATCGCAGATCACTGCCAGCTCTGTGGAGGAAGTAGGTGTGTTTTCAGGGCTTGGAAGGGGCTTGTGCTCTGATAGCAGGGTTTTATTTTCATCCATATTTATTAATTTTTAACACATTATCAAAACAAGCAAACAAAGCATAACGGTCGACCCATTAAATTCATGTGCAAGGAGTTGGAACAATGCAGCAAAAAAAAAAGGAATAAAAAGAATCCTTTTTAAGCAAGACTTAGAACTATATCACAAATGCTCTTTTAATAATTCTGGTCCAGTCCATGTGTTACGAAAGGTTCCCATGTCTTTGTAAAACATCGTCTCTGTGCTGCAGTCGATAGGTCAGATAGGAAAGAGAGATATAATTCAGCAAAACTTTCTGCCACTGGATTTGGAACGAATATCCTCAGAGATCCAGTTCAGAAGAAGACACTTTCTAGTACAGAAAGTCAGCATTCTATAAAAACTGTTTTTATCATGAAAAACAGGATCAAATAAACTCAAAGGTAAAAACATGAGATCATCATTTAAGTCATCAGATAAGATTATATTAATTATCTGACAAAGAGCAGGGTTTTACAGGAATGCTCAGATGCACGAATGGAGCAAAAATAGTGCTTTTGGATTGTTTTCCACGAGGAATTATAAAACACTTAAAAGCTCAAAAAAGTTAATCTAGGCTCTTTAAAACTTCTTAAAGGGGCTATACCATGACTTTCTTAATCCTTTAAGATTAAACTATTCATATATTTGATCATATATTACCTTTGGTACACGGGTCTTAAAAGAGTCCCACATCTAAAATAACAAACACCTGTTTGAGCTGGAATTTATTTAAGACAGGACACAAGATGTATGGTAGTCTGCATATAAAATCAAAGTTATTTGATGAACACCACTAGCTTCGTGGAGAAATTGGGCGTTGGTGTTAGACTGGGGACGGCGCTGTCAGAGTAGACTCTTCCTGTCTCTCTGTGACGTCGGATTATGAGGACTCGCTCGTTTTCATGGGTATGGAAGAGGCTGCTGCTGAAAGCATAGGTTTTTAGAGGAAAATACGGATCAAAAAAATGTTTTGTGGTTCTCTATAGGGAGGATTGAAATTTTTAATAAACTTGAATTTTTCAAATTTGTTCAAAATCAACAAGAATTCAAATTTTTTAATGAAAATACAAAACAAAAAAATCCAAATCCAGGCGAAATTCCTTATTTGGCCCACATATGAAAAGTTTATGTTGATAGAAGAACATCACAGACTTGACAGGTCAATGATTTGACCTCAGTCTGCCTGGAGCTTCATCTTTCAGGCAACCCAAAAAATACAAACTTCTCTCTTAAGACCCCTGCTGTCCATTTGACATTTTTCCTGGAATTCTATTTTTTTTTTCAGCTTTTTTTTCTCATAAATTTTCCTTGCTGTGTTTGTGAGAAATAATAAAGCAATAGGGAGAAGTTTGATCCATCTGGATTTTAGGTCGGCCCGGCTGGGATCTGTCTCACGTCTGCTCTGTTGTGCCTCTCTCGTACACGTGGATTTTTTTGGGGAGAAAAGCAGAGTTTCCATGATTTTTTGACTATACCAGTGCTGAACTCATATCGGACCCCATCCCAAGATAAAATTATAATTGATTTCCTCCATGGGAGATTTCTTACAGTTTTGCTCCGCTCCTCCACCACAGACAAAGTGCTTGAAGTTTGTCTTACACCTCTTTTATTAAATGAATGATTTTGTCCAAAAAATACAAATAAGTACAAACAATACAAATACTAAAAAAGTTAAAGTTCATTTTAGACTGAGTTTTATTCCAGTTGAAGAGGGTTAGGGGTAACTACAGGGACTTTCCGTTGTGTATTCCTCTGCCGCGGGGGCATCGCGGTATGCTGCGGAAGAGAAATGTATTTCATCATGAGTGTGCTCTGAAGCCCAAAAGTTTACATCTAAATATAATTAATGACTTTTTGTTTTAGCATGACTTTTTAAAGTTGTAAAAGTGATATTTTTGTGGACTTTCCGAGCGCTGGCAGCTACAGACTAACTCACGTAGATAACCGGCGACTATTAATGATGTCATCGAGGGGGGGGTGTCGTCCAAATTTGAAGACCCTATTTTTTCATCTTCTTGGAGGGATAAATGTAGGGATAGCGAGAAGCCGGAAGACATTTTGACAGTGTCTATGTTCAAGCAGTGGACTGCAGCCGAACAGGAAGTACTCTGTCTCTAAAAAACATCAGGGACCTGAGGTTGAGCTGAAATCTGTGCAATCATGTTTGGTAAGACCAAGAGGTCAAAGGGAGGAAGACAGACTCTGCTTCTGTTCTTGTGATTGCTGGGATGTGCCACCTGCGGCCCGAAATCAAATGGAAGAGGAGAAAAAAGGACATGGAAATGACTGATGGATAGTAATAAAAAAAAAACACCAACAATCTATAAAACTGTGACTTTAATTTGGAGACTAGAAGTGAGCGTTTATATTGGACTTCTTGTTGGAAATCAACAGAGAACTACAGATAACAAAAAGCTTTGATCACATTATACCATGGGTTAAACGGAATGGCCAAAAGAAAAAATATATATAATTAAAAAAAAATAATATCAGGTTTATTTCATGTCATTTTAAGCCACAGTGGTTGTTGCTTTTGGAAAAATGCAAATGAGAACACAAACTTTGATTACATTAGTACTAAGGAGCTGGGATGTATGAACAGGGGCAGCAGGTAATGCGGGAACTCAGGGGGAAGTCTCACACCTGCGCTCAGAGCATTCTGAGGTTATGGGGTCCTCTCAGCTATAAATCCCCCACTGCGTGACATCTAGTGAGGCTACAGTTGTACCTTTTAGCGCCGCTGGAGTGCCTGAAAGTTGCTGTTGATGGTGGGAAAAGGTCAGAGCTCCTTGTACTTACAATATGTTGCTGTTTGTAGACTTTTTTTTGGGGATGCCAAAGCTAACTCCTGCAGCAAACACTAAGTACATGATGCAAGAAAGGCCAGCAAGGCATCTTTAAGGAAAGTTCTTGGATCGTTTTCTTCCTCCAACGGCTTCTGCACATTTGGCTTTTACATTTTACAGCCCGACCATGATCCTATTACTGCCATCATTTGTTGTGCTGTGTGGTAACCTCTCGTTTCGAGTCGGCCATGTGTTAATCATTTCATCTTCTGGCCGGCTTCTTTGAATACTCCGTTTTTTGAACGCCTTAAAACCAGACCTCTGAAAATTCCCTTTGATAAACATATATCTTTAGGCTGGATTAAAAGAGAAAGAAACAAACGCAGCGCATGGAGCGTCACGGGGGAGCTCTTTTGAACAGCATGCAGACGGAACCATAATAAGCCGCCATTTCAACTCCCCCAACTGTCTGCCTTTTTATGTTTTAGCTTTGTTACTGCTGACACTAGTAACTGGAAGGAGCATGACTTAAGTCGTGTATCTGCTGATTTGGACTAATTAAGTTAGGTTGAAAATATATATTAAGGACTCACTGACAAATTTATTTCAAAGTGTTGCCAGTGGTCTTTTAATTATGATTATGTTAGCTTTAGTCAAAATCAAAAAACGATTATAGGCACAATCTGAATTTGTAGTGCTCGGGTTGTACGAAAGACTATTTTAAGGACCTACCCTTTAAGTGGAGGGATATAGAGCCTTCATCGCGAGAGGAGAAGTGTTTTTCCCTTACACTCTGAAGCATAGAAGTCTAAATTTCAATAAAAGTAATGACTTTTTGTTATTGCATGATTTTTTAAAAGTTATAAAACCACTGTTGGAAGCTCCGCGCTAACGTTAGCTAACCGAAGATTGGTGACATAATCGAGTGGAAGTGACATCCGAATTTGGAGACACAATTTTTTCATAACTCTCCGTTTGGAGGGCCCAGAGTAGGGAGAAGGTAAGAATTCGGATTCTGTAAAATGGCAGGAGTTCATTAGAAATTCTCCTTTGAGTTGTGCGCGGAAACATTGGCACAGAGCAACCCCTCCCCCACCGCCCTCCCCACAGCGGAGCAGAAATAGATTCCTTTTTTTTTCAAGCTGTTTTTCTATTGTCTGGTATTGTTTACAATTGTTTCCCTGCTTTTTCATGTTTCTTTATTCGCTGTTTCGCGAATTCACAGATTTCTTCTGTCGCGGGATTCCCGGTTCGACTCAAGACGCTTGTGTAAAAGTTTGGCCTAAATGAAGAGCACACCAGAAGATAATTATCATCCAGAGCAGGTGTTTTATATGGATGAAACCGCCCTCTTCTAGAAGAGGATGCCCTCTGGCACTTACTTTATGAAGGAGGAAGCATGTGCTCCTGGTTTAAAGGAACAGAGAGACACAGTGACACTCTATCTGCATCGTAATACATAAAAACATCTTTATGTTGAATATTCCAATGTTCTCTAATAAATGTTTTACAAAGCATGATAAGAAGTGGTTTTTTTTTAATGGAACAGTACAGGATAGTCTTCAGACACATTTTCGCGTATTCGCGGATGTCTCCGGTCCCTATCCCTGCGAATAAGGGGGGAATACTGTATCCTCCATCATGGCAAAAATGCCACAAGCACATATTGTATTAAACAAAATGCCAGAAAACATTATTACCATTAGATTAAATCTTTAACATTGTGCTTCATGCGTTCTTCACTACACGTTTATAGATCTGCTGGTGAGAGGGTGCAGAAAACACTTTGCTTCTTTTGCCTTTAAAAACCATTCCCGACTCCTCTCCCTCATTTTCTCTACTTCATATGGTGATATTGAAAGGCCAGTCAAGTGGAAAAACAGGAGCCTGACATAGGAATAAAATGCAGTGCATCTCCACTTATCTTCCTTACCTCCAAGCAGTTCAAGTTTCTGTTCTGCTCTTGTCGGGACAGAAATGTTCTTGTAGCCTGAGTGTGGCAAAGAAAAAAAAAACAAGAATTTATCAGCAGTTACAACACATATTAGGTCTCTGGACAGGTTGTAATGTGGAGAAAATGTATGTCTGTGTGCCAGCATGGAAATGTGTGTCTACCTAAGTGTGGGTGTGAAGGTAGAGATGAATAAGGATCATTAAAGCAGCCAAGGATGTCTACAGGGCTTCCCACGGCGAGAGTGAATGGGTCCTCCCTCAAGATAGTTTTTAAATGTCAGCTCTTCGTAGTCCAGCTGTGGCTTCGGGTCCCTCTTTTACAACGTGGGATATCACAGCAATTACTCCCATCATGACTCAGAACCACTGGATTGCAGAGTCATTTGAGCGCTAGCGGAGCAACAAGCGCAGTTTCCTTAGCCAGGTATCGAACTGCGTCTGACATTTGCTTCCCTCCATATTTTCCACCAAATCAGAAAATCGTTTAAGCAAGTCAAATAAAAAAAATACCAATCTCAAACTGAGGCAACCTATATTAGCTTAATAGCTATCCATGGACCAATACGAGTGGCCTTTCACTGACTGGATGGCATTTGGCCTTGACATTCAGAAAGCCAATATGTGCTTTACGGTCTAGATCTGAATTTCTACAGTTAATAGTAAAACAATTAATTATATTGATATTTGTGGTTACAGTAAGTTTATACTTGGGGATAACTTAGTTGGCTTGAAGCAATGAAAAGGATGAATCTAAGGAGAGAAAATAGGCTCACCCTGATTTGTGTGTGAGTGTAATTCTTGATTTGTAACATACAATACATTTTGAGCACAAGTACAAAAATTCTGAAATTCAAAAACATTTCAACAATTTACGCATGCACAACTTAAAATGACAACAGCCTGAAACTAACTATACATACAATCTTTAAAAATTACGCACAAATCGGTTGTTACGCACACAAAAAACCACATTTACGAATCTGAGGTGAGACTCTTCAAAAATATGTCAAATTTTACCAGATAATATTCACAATCCAAGTTCAAAGCGTATGGAAAGAAAATCTGATAGCAGCATTTAAACTGACACATTTTCAGATTGAGTAAAATAGGATTTGTGTGTGTGTAACAAGCAATCTGTGTTTTTTTTAAAGGTTTGTGCTTATATAGTTATTTTCAAGCTGTTATTTTAATTAGTGCATATGATAATTGTATTTTTTTTTTGTTTTAGAATTTTTGTACTTGTTCACAAAATGTTTTGTATGAGTTACAAATCAAGACTTAAGCACAAATCCAGAATTTTGCATGCATTAATCAAGGTGAGTCTATTTTATCTCCAGAGTTTCTTTGAAACCTTATTTTCCACAGTTCAGGCAGTGATGTTACTAGAAAAAAAATAATGCTGCAATCCCAAACACAACGGCCACCATGCGATGGAGTAGCATCGGTGGAAAAAGGGAAACGTTAGATCAGTTCACAAAAGTACTGTATTTTTTACTTTTGAATTTTTTTAGTTTTCATCAAATTAACATTTCGGGTCGATGGCTTACATAACTTAAACATTTCTTTTGATAAAAACTAATAATTATAAATGTAACAACTTCCTGAGCTTTTCTTTTAATTGATCCAGTGTTACCCTTTTTAAGGTGTTGAAGATTTCATACACCTCCTCATTTTTTGAAAATTGTTGGGATGGTCATGATTGCCACAGTCAGTTGGCCAATAGGGTGCTATTATTTGGCCATTGGGCAAATATCAGGCGTGGAGAAAATCCGGCGTGCAGAATGGCCTAATTTTTTATAAACCCCCGGCTACCAGGGCAGTGTTAATTTCGTTGACGAAAAATTTTCGTCACCCAATGAAAACAAAACGAAAAGTCCGGCTCATACAAGAAAACTTTAACTAAATTGATAGACATTTTTGTCAACTAATAAAAACGAAACAAAAATGCTGTTCGAACATCCAATCATAACGACTGCTGGTGGAAAAGGGCGGAAGCGATCCAATCAGAACATCGAGCCCTGCAGCCCGACACTGTTTCAATGAATTGTGTCTGTGATTTAGGTGAAAAATTTCTACTCCAGGTAGAAAAAGAAGAGTACATAAAATGACAAATTTTACTTTTAACACGACCCTCAACAAGACGTTGTGTGAAGCGACCATTAAAGGCAAAAACACAACAAACCTGAAGCAACGTTTGCAGACAATCCACCCTTAAATCCATGCAAAGGTAAAGATGCAAACACTATTAATTCTAGTGTATTGGACTGAATCCGAATTCTCCCTCTACCCTTCTAACTGTTTTTAAAGAGTAGGATTATCTGAAATAGTTTGCTTTAAATAGCTTGTTTTTCACCAAGCTAAATAGCGCTGGTGCTGCACGGCAGAGTTTTCTTCACATGGATGCGCTCTGAAGAACAGAGGTTTAAGTTTAAATGCAATTGATGCTTTTTTGTATGACGTTTGTAAAGTTATAACCCAATGTTGTTGTGTATTCCCGAGCGCTAGCAGCTCCGCTGCTACTTCAGATCCTCACCGGTTTAATCTCCAACTCCATCACGTTTTATACGACAACAGCACCCTCTATTAGCTGGCGGTGGTATTACAATAAAGCACATATGCCGGTCAAAGCAAATGACATGGGTTAAGACAGGTGTCTGCAACCTGCGGCTATGGAGCCACATGTGGCTCTTTTACCCCTCCCTTATGGCTCTGTGGTTAAAGAAAAATAAAAAGTTCACATTTTAAAAAAGTGAATCACAAGTTCGTGTAATACATTTTTGAGTGCCGTTTATCACAGAAAACCAATTTGAGGTCACTAAGCACAGCCAGAATTTCGCTGCACTAATTTTAACATTAAAAGTTTCCTGGTTACCTTATGGCTTGAAAAATTCAAACCATTCACTTAATGAGCTCTGATTTAATCTAGGTTGCTGAGAGTTACACTCTTCTCACTGAAATGCACCACAAAAAGTAAAATAAACATTTTTTTTACACCATCTCGTATTAAATTTGCTGCATTGAGATGATCCTTTCTGACACAAGGTGTCTTTTATTTTGAAAAACCCTTTAAAAGTTACTAAAAGGCTATTTTCTTTTTATAGTTATGTTTTATTCATGGAGAAAAACAATAGCTCATTTACATTTATCATTATAACAATAACATAAATACAAGTCATTTTTCTAAAGGGTGAAGTTAAACTTTGTGGCTCCTACTGGGTTGTTGTCGGTAAGAATTCAACTCGAATGGCTCGTTAGGTGTTGAACGTTTGTTACGGCCGTATTTGGGTTTGTATTTTCTTTTTGATTCTGTGTATTTCTGTCAGAGTGGGACCTCTTTATGTTTTGTGGATCTTTGTTTGTCTTTCTTGATTTCTTTCAGGTGTGGTGCTGGAGGACGTGGCTTCCAATTGGCTCCAGCTGAAGGAGGGAACCTTCAAAAGCACCATGAGGACCTCCAGCCCACGAGATGGGCTGCAACCTGTCTCCATGTCAGTGCAGGGCTGGTCTCCACTGGTTTTAGTTTTGTTGTTCCACTCTTTGAGTAGTTTCTTTGTATGAGTTAGTTTTGTGTTAGTTTAAGTGAAGCTGTCGGGGTGAACTGCTATTTTCTTTAGTAAATCTTTTCTCCTGTTTCTGTTAGTCCAGGGAGGTTAGAGTTTGTCATTCTTTTACTGTTTATTTTGCAGGTAAGCTCCCTGGGTTGAGTTAGTTGGGGTTTTCTTCAGTTATGTTCAGACATTTATCACAAATGGGATGGAATTTTATATATATATTTTTTAATGTGTTTTAAGTTGTTGAAGCTGAATTTGCAGAAATGACAATGGAAGCAGAGTGAAGTAATTTTTTTTTTTTTTAACAATTTAGTAAAATCTCTGTTATTCATACTTAGTAAATTTCATTAAAATACTTAACTTTTACTGTACTTTATTTTTGTCGACAAAATATCTACTGCAATTTAGTCTACTAAATTTTGACTAAAATTAATAGAATCAACATGACTAAATTGCGACTAAAACTAAATCTTACTTTAGTCAAAAGACTATGACTAAAACCAAATTAAAATTGTCTGTCAAAATTAACACTGTACCAGGGGGCTTGAGGCGGTTATAACATCGTGTGACTTAGCTGTCACACGATGTTGTAATGCCATTATTCTCGCTTGTCACTAAACTGCAACCGTGCAACCTCGAAATGTTTCAAGCAGTCACTGACCAATGTCAAATTTTGAGAATTGTCTGGTCACTATAAAATTCTCACATTTTCTTAAAACCTTCAGGGTCACTGTGCGGCGTGTAAAAATACATATGCCACCTCCTGATTATAAATGGCCACCTGACGAATTTGCTGAAAAACGTTCATTTTGGTCACTGCGCTGTGGCATTTTGGGATTTGTGACCTTTGTCTATAGAGTGATTTTTAGTTTGTGAAATTGAACATCAACAGAAAATAAAAAACATCTAAATGATCATCTTTTTTTAATTGACTTTAGTTAGAGATGAACAAACATCTTGTTTTAGCCTCTCGGCTATTTTTGCTTTTTAAACATCTTTAAGTTTTTAAAGTCTAACTCCAAAGGTGTGATTTGTTAGGGACTGTAAGATAGCGGGAGAAAGTCTAAACAAAGGGATGATGGGAAATGAACGCAGGCTTACTTCCTGCCAAAAGTCCCGCCCACAACTGGGGTGAATTTCTAATGAACTCCTGCTGCTCTGCAGAAACTGTGTCCTCAAACAGTTTTTTTTTTCTATTTTCCCTAAAATTGCATGATTATAATTAAAAGACGGCTGGGAACGCTTTGACATTAGATAAAGATTTAGTTAAAGTGGGCTTTTAAGATAAACACACATTTTTGAATCTTAAATTGTTGAGGTTTCCAAGTGATTATCAAGAACGTTTTTAATTCAAAACATCTAAGCAAAGATAGATATGGACTTAACTTGCACTAAAGCTGTTTCAACCTGAATTTTCCTCTCGTTTCTATCCTTCTCCTGGACCTAAAGGGCAAGATAGGAGGCATCTGACAGTTAAAGAGCTTATCTTTTCAAAACGGCTGAATCTGTCATTCAAAATGTGTTTCTTTGTCTATCTGACAATTATTTCAGGCTGCAGCAGTCTTTTAGTTTCAGCATGAATTCACATGTAGATCAGGCAAATGTTTTATGCCACTGGTGCAGGAAATATGTTTCACTTTGCCATGGTCTCAAGATCCTTTTGACATTGAATTTAAAAAGAATAAAACTTAAAAAAAGTAAACACAAAACCGATTTAGAAGTTTTTCACTCAAGGTTTTCCAAGAAACCCACCTCCTAGAAGATGTGTTGTTTTTCTTCCTGTGGTTTTGCTTGGAGTAAAAGCCTGTGGCAGATAAACCTGCACTTGACTTTTGTATGTAGGTACCATTTTACTGACAGTAAATACAGTCCCCATGAAGAGTGGTCCAACCTACTGATTTTTTGATTGTCTGAAAATAGTTACATAATTAATTAATTTTTCTGATAATATAAACTCATCACTGAATCTCATATTATGGCATCCCTAGTCATACTACACAATTTTTTTCTTCACATCAAGGCAGAAGAATCAAATGTCACCAGATATTAATTTTATTGTTTTTTTTCCTTTAGGCTTCTGTATCCTCTACTCTAACACCAGCTACCTTCATGTCTTCATTAACTGCATCCATAAACCTCCTCTTTGGTCTTTCTCTAGACCTCAGCTCTAGACTCAGCATCCTTCTACCAAGATCTTCACCGTGTCTCCTCTGAACATGTCTGAACATCTCACTCTGGCCTCTCTGAGTTTATCTCCTAAGCCTCTAACGTGCTGTTCCTCTGATGGACTCACTCACTCCTGATCCTATCCATCGTGGTCACTCCCAAAGAGAACCTCAGCATCTTCATCCTCCTCTTCTTTCCAGGACAAACCTCCACCTCTCTAGCCCTCCTCCATCTTTTCTCTGCTCTCACTACAAATCACAATATCGTCTGCAAACATGATAGTCCATGGTGATTCCTGTCTAACCTCATCTGTTTTTCTTTTGCACCACTGACACCTGTCAACACATCCATAATCCCCCTAACCTGATGCATGGTCTATCCATTTTTCCCACCCTGCAAAAATAAGAGGGGAACTGCCCAAAGATGTGTACTTTACTTTAATATGTTCCAAATTTTCCTCACTATAAAGTATGAAATGAAACACAGCGCCACTCACACCTTTCTATATGAAGTATCCTTTTCACAGTGTACTCAATATCAAAATGTTTTGTGAAAGAGAATCCAAAGACTTCACTGTCTACTGCTGTGAAACTAAGTTCACACTTGTCTGTGAAAGAGATCAGTTTCAATAAAAACTCTTCACCTTTACCAAAGTTTAGACTCAGATTTGGAAGTGATGTATGAATGGTGTTGGAATTCTCAACCATTTGAAAATTGATCATGAAGGAGAAATAATTGAACATTGTGCTGGAATTATATGACACCAAGTCTTTCAAGTATCTGAACAAAGCTGAGAAAGAAAATGAGATTAATAGCGCTTCAACATTTCACACCAAGCCACAAGTGCAGGTGGAGGACGTGCTATTAAATAGAAAAACTAAAGAAAAACAAACTCGTCCCTGCCACTCCCTGCTTGTCCAGTGCTGGTCTAGTGTGAACACCATTACCTAAATGTGCGTTCATGAATGCACATATAGGTCTTGAACGTGTAACACATCCCCAAAGTAAAAGTAGCATGTGGTATTTGGTCCCTGTTGTGCTGGCAGTCCCTGAATCCCCAAGGGTTGATTGGAGTTCGGTCATCCAGTTCTCCTATGTTTTGCATTGAAAAAAGCGTTTGACTGTGTCCCCTGAGGTGGGTGCTATGCGAGTATGGGGAGCCTTACTGAGGGCTGACTGTAAATCAGATGTTGAGCTCCAGCTGGACTCTCCTCTTTTACTAATTTTTTTTTTCAAAATTTTTATCTCATCTTATCAATATCTTCATCTTTGTCCATATCTTCTAGACACAGCCAGCAATCGGAGGAGGATTTGGATCAGGGTCCACTGGATTTTACCCCTTCTTTTATACTGTAGGTGATCTTGCTCTGATGGCTTCATCAAGCCATGACCTCTTTGTGCACTGAGGTAATTTACAGCTTAGTGTGACGCAGATGGGATGATAATCAGCACTGCCAAGTCTGAGGCCATGGTTCGTAAGGTAGTTTATCATCTCCAAGAAGGTGGGGAATTTAAATGTTGGCGATGAAGTAAGACCAGAACATGGGAAGAACAGGCGAATTGGTACTACGTTGGATCTGTATGATTGTTGTGCTGGTCACTGTGGTGAAAGCTAGAGGTATAGCTGTGAATTTACCTATCGATCTTTGTTTCAATGCTCATTTATGGTCATGACCAAAATCTTGAGGTCCTGGAGACAACTGGCTTTGAGCTTCCTCTACCAACACATACTCAAGTCGTTTACCATTAACGTAGAGTTAAAGAACCCTCCTTGTCAAGAATTTACTTATTGGGTATACCAAACTCGTTGGTTGTTGACGTGTTGGCTGTAGTGTTGGACACGCCAGTCACTTCTTCCCTGTTCAGTACTTTGAAATTATAGCCAATCATTCTGTCTTTTCTTAGATAATGGGCGGGTTCTTAACCCCACTCTTCTCCCCCCCCCTTTTGTTTCCGTCCAGTCCAACAAAAAAGAAAAAGATACAACATAATTAAATAAATAAAGTTTATACTTAATAAACCCCTGTTGGGACATTAAAATCTGTCCAACGCAAGAGGCTCTCAGCCCGTATCTGCTTGCTCAGCTGTGGACTGGACAAGTTAAAAAAAAAAAAAAAAAAAAGATAATGGGCGGGTTCATACTGGACCGCTAACGGAGCGTTCTGCTGCATTTCACAAGAGATCACAGAAGTTTGACAGGTCGCTGCGTCACATCAGCCAATCAGAAACTCAGCTTTGGGCACGTGATGTTTTCAGTGACCCGATCAGTGGGTAAAATACTGATTCGATATCAGCATTTTGTCCCGTCACAGTGCGGCGGTTCCCTGGCTACAGTCAGATGGACTCCTGGTCTTCGGCGGAGCTCGCTTGCTCAATACGTTCACAGACAGTCGCTGCTGGGAGAAGAGAGCGCGGGCAGCCTGCTCAGGTCTCAAGCAACAGTGTCAAGCAGCGAATGCGTCACCAGTTGGGGAACTATGATTTCATTGAAACAGCCAGGCCAGCATGTTGAAAAGAACGACGGCAAAAATGTCAATATTTGATGTGGTGGTCTTAACCCTGCATTAATATATGTCGACTTGGGGATGAAAATGTGTTGATTTGGTTAGATGTTGACATTATGAACTGAAACCAAAACCAAAGAACCACTTTGGCACCAGAACCAAATAACACCCAATTGGTGCCCAACTCAAGCTGGCTGTTCCAGTTAAATCAGAGCTCCCCAACCTGCAGACCTGTGGGACACGGACCACATTAGAACCTTAACCTTAACCCGGTCTCATGAGGTACCCAGTGATTCCCAGCCTATACCGAACATCATACCAGGTTATGGTTAGGGTACCAGTGCGGTCTGCGTCTTGGTACCAGGCCCGGAGGCCGACCAGCCCTGATTTAATTGGAACAACCAGAATGCAAACAACCGAAAAGCTGAAAAAGTCAATTTTTGGTCGATGAGTGTTCTTTAGCGACACGTCAATGTGTGGCAACTTGGGTAATTAGCATGTGTTGCCTCTGCAGGATGGCTGGCCACTCTCTGGCCCAAACAGGCTAAGGAGGCCAAGCCCGGAGTAGAGCCGTTAAGTTGAGATGGCTCCAGCATCTGCTTTGATTCCCTCTCGGACGTCTCCCTGAGGATTTATCCCACCAGTCGGAGACCCCAGGGAAGACTCAGGACATGCAGGAATACTTTTCTGAGCTGGCCTGGGAATGTTTTAAGATTCTTCAAAGGAGCCAGGGAGAGGAGATTCTGGGCATCTGTGCTTAGACTGCTGCCCAGAACAGACAGAGCAAAAAATAAAAGGATGGATGAATGAGTGGGTGAAGATAAAAATCTGCCACCAACTTTATTTAATGCAGACTGGAATTGTAACAATGGATGTCAACAGCTAACATAAAACTGACAAGACAAAGTGAAACATCATCTGTCAGGAAAGAAATAAAAGTCACAGTAAGAATCACTTGACATTTACTTTTATTATCATTTCACACTGATATCAGACAAAGAACAAATGTACTTTCAACGTTCTTACAACCCCTGTGCAAACATTGATATGATTTATATAAACAGGAAAGAAAAAACAGTTGCAAACATGTAGGTTCTGATTCAACTGGGGGTATTAAATGCATGCAATGGATTGTCTGTTTCTTTCTTTTTTTTCTCATCTTATGTGAGCAGACCTCTATGACTTTTCAATAGGATGTAACTGTTTTTTGTCCGGTGGGCAAGAGTTTCTCGACTGGTTTTGAGGCCCCTTTATTTCACTCAACCTCTCCATCCCTGCAGGATATTGGCTTTTAAAGCCCTCTGAGAATTCTGGCTACCTACTGCACACACTCAGACATCCACACACATTGCTTTGTTGTGTAAGGTGGGCAAAGGTGTGTTTTTATAACCCTCTTTATTCACAAAATGACTCCTTCCCTTTTAATAATTCAATTCCACTCTACTTCCAGCGTAAAGATATCTTCCATCAGCTCCTGGCTGTTGCATCTTCGGTGCAACCAAAGTGTGTGTGACGGGGAATCTGTTTTGAAGTCATGCTTCCATTCTGAAGACCTGCTCCGACCGGCCATTTACGTCGTGGAGGTAGCTCCTCAGAGCGTGAACACAGCCAGCGAAGGGATGCATTAAGACGTTCCACATTCATGATCCATGAACTTCCCCAAAGGCAAAGTGTGTGATAAAAGAACGGCGGGAGCAGGTAAGGAAAGAGCCTGTGCAAAGCCCTGGCAGCTTTTAATGACCGCTGTGCTCAAGTTCACCTGGGACACTGAGTAAAAATCTAGAAATGCTTGATGTGAGCTCTGGTGACTATTTTTAATGCATGAAAAATGATGAGATCCATATTACATCAAGGGTTCTTTTGGGCTAGTGCTGTTTGCTTGTCATATTAGGCAAAGACTTTCAAAAGAGCTCCATAGCTTAATGTTCTCATAAAGCCCATTTGATGTTGAAGAAGCACTGTCAGAATTCAGCAGCGCACAAGCAACCACTTTTTACTTAAAGTCTACAAAAAGCAAAGATCAAAGTGTGTCTGATTTGAATAAATGAGTACTTTGTTTTCATACAGTTCATTGATGTATAGAGCAATTTAGAAGTCTTTGCAAAGCTGGCTGTCATTTCTTTTTGCAATGTCGATCTGAAATCAAAAACAATGAAGAACAGTGCAGTCAAACCGGCAGATTGTTCAAACAACCAGCAGCAACATCAAGTCAGTGTCTTGTTTTCTGACAGCTGTTTTAGTGAAGTGCTTCTGTTGTCACTGATTTAAATCTGATTTAAGTTAATAACTACCAAGGAGATTTTGCTGTATGGTGGCCTTTTTTATGTCCTTCATCTACACATTTAAAGACGTTTTTAAAAGTCCATTTACCATATTTCCAGAGTATAAGTTGCAAGAGCAAAAAAATGTCTAATCAAGAAAAAAGAAAACCATATGTAAGTCGCACTTTTGGGAGTAAAGTCTGATGTTTCAGAACAAATCTGACAAGCCCAGCGTAGCTAAATAAATAAATAAAAACAACAATAATAGTTTGACCTGTATTAGAAAAATATCAAAGTTTAGGAGGAAAACAGATTATCTTCCATGTTTGTTTTGGGCGACACTTCTTCTTCTGTTAGTAGCAAATGCTTATACTCATATACAGCGCCCTCTTTGGCTGTTAGAGGAATCAACCGCTAAAGGACACCCGGCATTTACTAGGAAAATAACAAATATATGAGCCTATTTATGTCCAAAAAACACTCAAATTAGTTGCTTCTGAGTATAAGTCGCACTCCTATCTAAACTATGAAAAAAACGTATACTCTGGAAAATACGGTACCCAGAATTATGGGTGTATATTGGCAAGAATCTATCAACATGATGTGTATCGTAATACACGTTACACAATACAATACATTTCACAATATATCACTAGACTGATCCAGAACAATTTTTCATCAATTTTGCAGAACAATGTGATCTTCTTGTTCTTTTATAGAGCTCCTCAAAGTGTTCTGGGCTGCTAACTAGCGGTCAGGGGCTTTGGTTAAAACTAAAGTCAGACGTTGAAGCTTATTCATAAATAATTAATTAAATATAGTCTTGTCAGTATTTTGAATCGATACAGATTTCACCAAATGAAGTATCGCGATGTATTGCCAAATCGTCCTCTGGCAAAAAGACAAGATTACTACAGGTACATGACAGGTTGGCCCAATCCAAATTCTTACTTTTCCCTTCCCCTTCATTTAGCCCTCCAAACAGAGAGTTATGAAAAAATCGTGTCTCATACTTCGGACGTCACTTTGTTCGATGACGTCACCAATAATCGCCAGTATACCAACTTTATGTGGAGCTTCCAGCGCTTAAATATACATAAAAACAGCAGTTTTATAAGTTTAAAAAGGCCATGCTTCAATAAAAAGTCATTACTTACATTTAAATATAAACTTCTGGGCTTCAGAGTGCACCCACTTGAAGAAAAGCGCTTCTTAGCGCAACCCGGTTTACCCTCGTGATGGAGGACTTTATATTCCTCCGCTTGGAGAATCAGATTTAAAAAAGAATATTTGCAGACATACTTGTGCTAAAAATGTCCCTTCAAATGGAGGGGAAGGAAGAAGGGAAGAATACTGTAAATGAATACCTAATGATGCCTAAGAGGAGATGTCAGTCCTCATGTCATTTACATGTTAGTTTTCTTAAAAGATCATCTATCTTTCCCTCCATTTTCTGAAACCTGCTGAGTCCATCTTTGGCTCACAGGGTGACTGAAGCTTATCTCAGTTACTTTTTGGCGAAGGTGGGGATCACTCTCGTCTGGTCGCTAGTTTGTCACAGGGCCACACAATCGTTCATTCATATTCATACTTAAGGATAATTTGGAATTAAAGGCACACACATAAAACCTCCCATGTAGGAGGAGCCACACCTGATTTGTGCCCAGATGCAGTTTTGTGTATGTATATTGGGTAACTGGAGTGTACTTTTGTACGTATTTGTATCTTAAAATGCTCTAATTTAAAATTCTATGTAAATTATATTTGTTTTTCTTTATGATTTTTTACTACAAATTTCCAAGTGTACACAGATACACACAAAATTCAATTTATGATTCTATTTTCTCTTCATAGATAAAATCTCACTAAAGCTTAGACATTTCCAAAATTGTGAAACACATTGTAATAATGTTATTTATGAGTTTGAAGCCAGGCGAGAAGTAACACATGTTCCAGTGTCTGTTTGGGTTTACGCTTCCTGATTTATTATTTATTAGTTATTTGTTAACCCTTTTGTGAGGATAATTGCACACAGTGCCACAGGGAAGAAACATCCAGAAGCATCACTCACAAACTTACTGTCTCTGGTAAGCAAGTTTAGAGTCCTAAACTAATATCTTGTCAGCATCTCTGACCTGGCATAAAGTTAGACTTTATTTGAAATTTGTGAGGTATTGTTACAACTTGTTGCCATGACAACAAAAAGGAAATACTGTACAGAAGAGGGGCATCTGAGGAAACTGAAAACCTTAATTCAGGACCAACAGTTGCTGATATTTGTCCATTGAAATGATGTTTTTTAATGTATTTTTTTTGCCTTCCCTTTGGCTATGTAACAGTCAGCTCCACTCTCAATTACAGTACATATGTTTTTAACCCATTCCAGCCTTCGATGACCGGGTTTGAATTGTACACGAACACAACTTTATCACGTCTCTGCAAGTGAATTCAAAATCAATTTATGAAAATAATACCAAATTATTTCACAAGCTACTTTAACATTTGTTTTTTTTTTGATACTTTCATCACTTTGGGGATTAATGCTTCATGGCGTGTTTTTGCCCCCTGACATGCTGTCACTCCAACTCTCACTTACAAGAAACCATCATGCTTTACTTTTATGCGCAGTTTAGAAATACTTTCAATAACTTAACATGCATGGTTTGGGACTGTGGGAGGACGCAGGAGAACGCGCATGCATGTACTGAGAGAATATGCAAGTTCCCACAAGACTGGAACCAGGACCTTATTGATTGATTAAAAAAAAAAAAAACTAAAGCAACAATATGGAACAATTCCTAATTTAGTCCAAACAAAACAAAAATTCTACTTCCAGATTCCCTTTGGTAATATCTGTAAGTTCATTTTGTCAAATATGGTTCATTAGGAGGATTAGCCCAAATTTTTGTTTGTGAACTCAGGAAAATGTTTGTTGGTACTTTTGAGGTGAACTTTGAGAAGTCAGTTTGTCCATCCACTATACAGATATTCTTTAAACGTGTTTGAATTATTATTATTATTATTTACTCACAACAGGTTAGAGTTATTGTTAGCACTATTCCTGCCTTCAGCTATGGGGGAAACAACCCACAAGTGAGTCATCTCTAGACTTTTTTGGGTGTTAAAAATTCCCAAATGTCTTCACAGTCACTACCAATGTTTTTAGCAACCTTTTTCAGCTAGCTAAGATGGAGCGACAATGACAGTGGCAAAGAGATAAAATCAAAAGACCAGATCAAGAAACGTCTCTCATTAGGATCCCAGTTTGCTGTTTTCATATTTATATTCTTTATTTTTCATGACATGCAGAAACATATTGTATTTGGTCTGCGGACCGGAATCCCATTCAGATTTTTGAGCAAAAAAGTTTTGGCACTCCAAAGGAATGCTGGGAAATCAGCTGAGGCTAATTCTATTGTTGACTTCTGTGCCAACAGTCCCGCCCACAACTCAAAGGCAAATTTTTGCTGTGCAGCATAAAATATATCTTAAAAAAAGACACAAGTTTCTAATTTTAGCTGAAAACTGCATAATCATAATTCAAAGCCGATGAGAATGACTTTAAAATTGAAAAAAAGGGTTTTATAATAGTTCATCTTTAAAATATTGTAAAAGAAATTGTTGCACACACTTTCATTGCATCTGATATGTCAGAATTTTAAACATTATTCAAAAGAAATATCTTTTATTTGCAATTGTATCTCTTTCATTTTTGTGAACAGTGTACATATAAATTATAAAAAATGCCACAAGAGAATGTTAAAAACACAATTTTTCATTGGAGTGTTTTTTTAAAACAACTTTCTCTTAACAAAAACTCAATGATGCCCTTCATTCCTTCTCAACAGAAAAATATTACAATTTATCTCTATTCTAGCGACGTCAGAGAGCTTCACTGAAAAATTGAGTTGTCTACAGTTTTTATTTTTTTAGTTGAGCTTGGCAGCACTTGATAGATCTCAAAGGGACGTGCTGAAATTCCACTGGCATTGAATGCAATCCAAGCAACTGACCTGCCCACTAACTTTCCCTGAGCTTATAAAAGCCACCTGGTGGTTTCTGCTCACTGTCTGATTTGTGCGGTTGGCTAATCCTTTCCAGACTCTCAGCAAAGCAGTGCAGAAGCTAATTTAGTTCTTTTAGAAGCTGCAGCAGTTTGTGAGGGACAGGTTTTGTTTTTCCTACCTCGACGTATTACTCTGTTAGTTTTACTGTGGTTGCTTCATTTGCCAGTAAACGTGATTTATTTACTATTTATTTGATTTTGAACGGTTCATTGTCTCTTTGTTGATTTTTTAAAATTATTTTGGCAGAGCTTTCCTCAAACAACTGATATTGGTATATGTATATTTTAGTGTTTAGCCTAATGTATGTATTATTTTTCTAAAATCCATTCAAATTGCTTTCCTAGCTTACATAAAGCCAGCTGTCATTGGTTCAACAAACAAGGGGATAGTGGGTAGGCTGAGTGCTCCTCCCTGCCGACTCCCCTTAAGTGAAGAGGGAATGATTTTTTTTTTTTTTTTCTTAGAGTTGTAGCCTTTTAAGGTGTAATCTCTGGGGAATGGCCTAGAAGATTGTACATTCAGTTTAAAGAGTCCTCAGGCAGCATTTTGTTTTCAATGTACACAAGTTCTACTTCTTTCACATTTTTTTATTTTCCATTTGGGGATTTTTGTTAATATAGTAGTGTACTGTTGCAGGATTACAATTAAAGTTCATTTCTACAGTATTCCTCTTTTTTAAGCCATCTATTTTATCTCTGCCACACCGTCTATGTATGGTAAGCCGTCGACTTCGACTGAGGATATTGTCGAGAGGTTAAAGGTTCTCCTGTGTCCTGCCCATCGTATGGACAGGATCCAGGAGTGGGTCGACTCATCACCCAAACTGAAGTCACTGAAATTGTAAAACAGCTGCTTTGTGGAAAGGCACGAGTTTAGATAAGGTCCACATTGAAAGCTCCAAGTCTCTACATGTTGTTGGCCTCTCTTGAGCCAGTACTTCTGAAATGGCAGCCTGGGCTGGTGGCTTCTTTTTACACAAGAAGACGGACAAAAGGGTGAACTCCAACTAAAGTGCAAGAGAGTGAGGCTATTTTATCCTACTTGGTTAAGATTTCAGATTTCAGGCAATAGTTGGACCCCAAATAGAGGAGAAACAGTGTGAATGACCACTTCCTCCGTTTCTTCTGGTGGACCCCGAGGTGTTCCGAGGTCAGTAGTCTCTACAGCATGGGTCAACACGCTTAAGAGACTATGTTTCTCTGCGTTCCCGGGTCTTCCCTGGGGCCTGCGCCAAGTTGGACATGCCCGAAACATCTCCCCAAGCCACCTCAACATCCCTCCGCTCAATTGGGAGAGAACCCTCAGGTGAAAAGAGAGCTCAGCTCCATTGTAATCCCAATGGACCAGTGCAGCAATCACATTACAGCAGACACTTCTCCAATGTTCCTGTCGATCTCACATTCTGATCTTCCCTCACTTGTAAACAAGACCCCAAGATATTTAAACTCCTCCACCTGGGGTTGGAGCACTCCACCAACCCAGAGAGAACAAACTATCCGTCTTTGGTCAAGAACCATAGCCTCAGATTTCGTGGTTCTGCCCTTCATCTCTGAAACTTCACAGTCAATCTTTGGACTCAATTTTATCTCTGTGAGAGATGCTCCAGGGATTTCATTCTGGAACCCGTACTGAAGGCCTTTCAGATTGTCCACAACGTAGAGGAAGTTTGGTCTGCATTGCCTTCACTCTGTCAAAGTGTCTCCCGATGAATATTAAACTTTGGAAAAAATGCAATTTGTCACTGGTTCTGTTTGTAAAGTTAAAAAAAAAAAAAGAAAATCCAGCAACAGTCTGGGCCTCGAGTCCATCTTGGCAGATACATGTTTTTATCTCTTTTTCTACAAATAAAGGCAGGAACGTGAATCAGAATCTTTAAGCTGGCTTTCCAGAAAAAAAAAAAAAAGTTTGTCTTCTCCAATGCAGGTGGAGAACACAAGTGGAGTTTCATGCCAAATTCAAGATCTTCTTCTACCCATACTGCTCCTCCAACTGTAGAGGCATTTGTAGGAGTAGAGGTGTCCAAATTATTTAATGCATAGATGGTCAGCTAATAATGAAGATGTTATCAGGGGGTTGTGTTATCATTTGTCCACTTGCAGGGCTAATTGTAAGGGATTAGTATGTTGGGATCTGGTTCATAAATGAGGAATGAATGGACCATTAAGCAGATATGTGCAGAAGCTGCAGTTATACAGTCGTTGTTTTAGTATTTTGTGGTGAAGAAGAAGCTGAGCCATAAGACAAAGCGCTGGATTTACTGGTCAGTCTGTGTGTCATCTTTCGGTCATGACTGAAAGACTTGGACACAAGCGGCTAAAATGAGTTCCCTCTGCAGAGTGGCCAGATGTTGCCTTGGATATTTGATGAGGAGCTTGATCACTTTGGAGAAGCTTTGAGCTGCTTTTCCACATCAAGAGAAGCCAGTTGAGTTGTCTCTAGCAAATGACTCCTGAAGAAAGTATTCTAACTGGAAAGAGGCCCAACGGAAGATCCTGGACATACTGAAGGGTCTATGTCTCTTGGCCTTGGCAAGAAAAACAAGTTTAGGTCTTGGGACGGCCGTAGTGAAGCGGTAGGGCAGGCGACCTCTGACTGGAAGATTGCAGGTTCGATTCCCGCATTGCCTGACCATGACACTGAACCCCACTTTGCCTCTGGTGCAAAGTTGGCACCAATGTTCAGCAGCAGAGCCAGGATAGTGACTGTAAAATATGTCATTTATATGTCATTTTGCCATTTAGTTATCCTTTCTTAGATGATTGCCCCATGATCTAGCTCCAGATAAGCAGAAAATGATAGATGGATGGACGGACGGACAATAAAAACACACAAAAATGGAATCTTATGAAAATGCCGGAAACATTTTCTAACGCAATTCTTCAAATTGCTAACAGAACAACAAAAATGTGTTTTTCCTTTTAGGGTTAATAAAGTGTTGCTCTATTCATCAAGCATAAAAGGAACTTAAAGTTTATAGTGAATATGCCTCAGTGATCTGTGGAGAATGAACCACTCTGTAGGCGAGCAACCCCACCATAAAACACAGGGAGATCATACATTGTAACACCTCCACTTTATTATGATTGCATCCGAAATAATGCATCGAGAACAATGACTCGAAGGGCAAACGGGTCACCGACTTTCTGTAGTGACCAATAAATGTGTTATAGCCACCCGAGCCCGTGTCTCCGTTAGAGACGCAGCGGTGTAGCAGACTTTGATCCCTCATTCAGGGAAGATTGACGGCGAACATGAAAATCTACTTGCAGTGATTTTGTAGGCAGTAAAATTTGCCTGGTGAAAATAAAATGGAATGCTTGTACAGCAGTTTTTCTGTCTGTGGGAAGAGAGACATTGAATGGAGTGGACATGTGGTCATGCATGGAAGGATGCCAATCTTGAGAGACCTCGTCACTGGAGAGTAAATCATTTCTCTGGCACAGACGATCATTCTCAAGCATGGTCTTAGAAGGGGAGAGCCGAAAGTGAGTACACGGAGGGGGATTTCATCTCCCAATTAAAATAAGAGAGATACAAATCACTAAATACCAGAAAGAAACAACAGAAATGGGTCTGAAAAGCCACAGTTTTGGTTTAAAATACTTGGATATTATTTGAGCGCAACAACACCAACTGATATAGTACTTTTTGTTCCAAGGAAAAATTAGTAACCAGAAATGCGACTTTACACCCACATTTGAGTGATTTTCTTTCTTTAAATAATATATATCCTTTGAGATAATGCATGTAATGCCGCTACATGGGGAGAGTCTGTTGTCTATAAACTACTGATGTTTGATACATCACCAAGCAAAATAAATTAATTTAAATAATAATTCAAGTTCTAGGAATGGTTGCTTAGAATATGTTTGTTGCGGAACGGAGAGAAAATGTTGTATCTAAAGCAAAGAGTCATGCTGGGGTTACAGATGAAAGTATGAGCACTCATAATCCAGAGAACCCAGAAGGAAACAGCAAAGTTCAAAGAAAAATAGAACTAAAAATAGTCTTAGAGATATCTATCTATAGCACAAGCTGAGGCATGTGAAAACCCAACATCTCAGTATGTTTCTCTAAAAGTGCTGTAGATCACACTAACTACTGTAATGCTACATCCAGAGGTCCCAAAAGGTCTGAGAAAACTGTCTGCTGAGAAACTGAAAATGAAAGAGGAAACAGTGTTTTGTTAGGGGAAGGTTGCTGGTTCAATTCCTCCTTGCATTGGTCTTCAGGGAGAGAAGAAACTTTGGTAATATGTAAACAAGCTTTAACAAAAAATATAAATGTGTTTATAGGATGTTAGTAAGACATTAATTAGCAAAATAAGGTTTATTAACATAGTAACATCTAAGGCCATATTAATAAACTGCTTACAAGCTTAACGTTGTCAAGATTAGACTGAGTGTTTTACAGCACCTCATTTAAAGTGTTACTGAAACTCCTAAATAAAAATAATGAGTGAATCTCAGGCCAAATAAAATTTTAAAAATGACTTTTTGGTAACTATTTCTGGATAGTAATTACAGGGCAGAATTACTGATGTTTTCAGGCATAAAACACTGATTAATTGTAATAATGGCTAACCCTAGTTATACTTTTCTTAAGCACATTTTGTAAAAACAATTGATTGTAAAGACCCACTCCAATGGAAATGGTGACTTTGTGTTTAGCTTATGATGGAGACATATTAAAAAATAGAAAATTTAAAAAAAAGTATTTAAATTCCACTTCTGGTTATCTCTCATGGTTAATCAGACAAAAAATGCAGTTTGAAAAACCTTGTAGTTCTGTAGAAACTGCAGTCAGCACACAACAGGCTATCTATTATTTAAATCTTTGCTTTCCTCATTTGAGCTGTCATCTAGCTCTAAACTGTACAGTTAGATTGATCCAAAATTGTTTGCCATTTTTGTTGCAACACTAATGTATAGCTCGAGGTTGTGAGGGGCTATAAGGTAGTGGGAGAGAGTGTAAACCAGGCACGCCCAAAATCCGACAATCCGTGGGGCAAATGCAGCTTACCCTAACATTTCCACCAGCCCGCTAGTTCTTGTCATTAAACCAGTGATATTGATCCCCCGATTCTGATGTTTCAGTTGAAATAATAGAATTTAATTTATTTTCACACAATAAAAGCTAGTCCTAAGAAAAGCAACAAATTGTTAATTTGTCTTTAAAGTCATAAGGGTTTGAAGAAAGCAGGCACAAATACTCACCTCACCAAATCAGGACCTCTTTGTACAAACGTTGAACACCCCTGCTGTAATTAAAGGTATGACGGGAAATAAGTGCAGGCTTACTCCACATACTCTACAGTCCCGCCCACAACTCAGAGGGGATTTTTAAAATAAATTTCTGCTGCTCTGCAGAAACCATGGCCGATGAAATTACAGTTTTTTTTTCAATTTTAGCTAAATTAAGCAAAATCCTAGTTAAGAGACAGTTTTATAATAGATTAAAAGACGATCAGAGTGGGACTTTAAAGAGCAATTTAAGGAATTAATCTGAACATGTTTACACCCATAAACTCAGACAATTGAAATGACTGTCCCTCATTTAGCAAATCAGAGTTTTCCTGTGCAGATTTGTGTCTTTTTCTCCCCAGTGCACTGATGCATCCTGATTGGCTGTTGACCTCTCAATTAACACAATGCATTCAGTTTGCAACATATACATAAATCTTAAATTGTGATCAGATCTTTATATTCATTCCATAATACTAGATTTATTTCTCTTTCAAGTTTTGAACTTTAATTGTTCAAACAAGCGAGAAAAGTTTGAGAAATATGTAATTGTCAGAAAATATGAGTTTAAAGTGCGTAGTGAGGAGTTTTACAGCCTAAATACATCTATGATCTAAATTTTACTTATCACAGATAATTTACTGTATATCCAGCGATAAACAAAGAACTTCTGCAATACTTTTTCATCATCATCTTTATTTATAAAGCGCTTTAACACAATTTTAAAATTGAAACAAAGCGCTGAACATTAAAAACTAAAAATGACACAATAAAAGGTAAGAACATGATAAAAAACACAGAGGGTAAAAAAGATAAAATAAAAATGTGAAAGTAAAATCAAAGCAACATCTCAAATGTGAATAAAAGCCTGGCTATAAAAATGAGTCTTCAGTCTGGTTTTAAAAATGGACAGGGAAGTGGCTTGTCTAATGTTTAGTGGCAAGGCGTTCCAGAGCTTTGGAGCGCAGACAGAAAAGGTTTTTAAATGCTCATTGATAAAATAACATCACAATTGACTAAAGCTGTGATCATTATTTCAATATCATTTTTTATCTAAAAGAAGGATCTGAGTAAAGATTTTGTTCAAGAAAAAATGTTAAGAACTACAGGAATTAAATCATTAAACCTTTTTCCAGTTGTCCTTTTTCATATTTATCAATTTTTAACCTTCATTTCAAAATAAATACCAAAATATACTAACATGAACTAAAAATCCTCAATGCATATACTTTTATTTTTGAGTTCAGAGAAAGTTTAGAGACAGAAAGTGGCCGGAAAAGGTAGGCCAAGGGCAAGACAGGAAATCCCTGTGCGCTCTGCATTTCCCAAAACATCCAACCGGTCTGATCTCCGAAGCCGACACGGACAAGGTCTCAGCCCCGCCTGGAGCTCAGCTTCATTGTAAGTTTTAAATTGTGTTTATAACAACCTTAGATAATAATTCATGAATGTTTAGTAAATTAACATAGGATACAACACGCAAAATCATTAAAATAATAATAAAAAAACACGTTTTAGGCTTTCACTGTTGCTTTTGTATTGAAATAAATAATTCACATCACATTCTTTACTGTTGTGATTCCATAATGTTAATCAGCTGTTTATAAGGTTAATAAGCACATTAACACGAAGACATGAACTATGGCTGATAATGGACAAAAAAAAAGAAACATACAGATCAAAAAGACCAAACTACTGATTGTTATTTTTTTTTTAGAACCTTTTTAATCTGAAATAACAAAAATGAATTTGAAACAAATGGGTAGTCACCCATTTGCTCCTCTTCTGTTAGAGTGGAGGGTGAAGTGGCTGCTGTCTGCCTACAAATGATAAGCTAATCATCATCATCCCCTTCTGTCACTTGAGACATCAGACCTGTGATTAAGCTTGGATTACAAAACATAAAAGGATTAATAAGATCCACAATTACAATCCATTAACGGCGTTGCGCGTTACCAATCTGATGAACAAATTAGCAGTTGCAGGCTTGCAAATAAATATCAGAGTGTTTAACATAAAGGCGCGCATTGTTGTTTAAGGGTCGTATCATCAGCAAGGACATGAGCTCTGGGATTGTTCGGTCTCTGGCTGGTGCCCTCCTCCTGCTTGTTAGAGGCAGCCTTGAGTAAGCACCCTACCAGCCTGTTAGGAGAGGGATAATGAAGTAATCCATAGTCATTATTCAATCATCACCCCTGGCGTGCACAGGCCACTATGGACCACTTAGTCAGGGGCATATCGCTGCTGAGAGTTTGTGAAGAAATGCCTCGCTGAGGGTTAGAGGGAGGTTAGTACAGAGACCGCACCTGCACATTGTTAATGAGTTATTTATGTCTTACAGATTATGTAATGTAGTCAAATGTACATGTGCTGGGGTTGACCCATACTGGGTCCTGTGGGTTGTTCGGACCTGTGGAGGGTCGTACAGAGGAGATGTCTTGAGGTTTCTCTTTACACTTGTGCGACTACTCAAGGAATGTCATAAAAAGGTTACGAATAATCATTGTGAAGTATTTGTAAGGATAATAGTTGGAAGTACTTGTGACGTGCAGTTGATGGTTTGAACGGTGCCATTATGCAGCCCTCTTGCCATTAGTGAGGCATCCAACGGGTCGTGCAGGGTGTGCAGGTATCAGGAGTCATAGCTCTATCTCCCCCTCTGGTCACAGACGGGAGCCATCTCCAGAGTACTAAACTCACTACACCTCCCTGGATGCCACTCATCTTTCTTCAATCTGACAATCACCCACCTGTTTCTTAGCCCTGGTGCTCTCTTATGGGGTCCAGATGACCCCAACCTGATCCCTCACATGACAAAGGTGGACAGGAGTTTATGTCTGTCACAGACACCAGGGAAGATAAAAATGCCTTGAAAAAAAAATTCAGTACGCTGTCTTAGGGGGTCCAGATGACCCCACTCCCAACGTCAACATTCCTAGAGCAGCACAAGTGTTAAGCAGTACATAGAGCTCACCCCGTCTGCATTACCGAGTGTTTCTATCTGGACCTGATCTTCTCTTTCTGACTTTGCTTATTCTGTAATTGCTTGCCGCCTGCCCCGACCCTCCCCTGAACCCTGACTACTCTATTCTTGAATGCTCCTATGTTTGTGATTGACCTCTGACTGTCTGACTCTGATTTAGCTTTGTCCTTCATTCCTGTCTGAACTAATAAGCCTGCTTCAAGTGAAACCAGCTGTCTGCCCGTTTGTGGCGCTAGAACGCCCGTAGGATGACCACACAAAGTACACTCTGATTATCAAACTGCCAACAAACAAGGCAGGGGTGCGCAAGGAACGGGCAACTATCTCTTGAAAAGCACCAACGGACTCCCTGGACGGTGCCCAGTTAAATCCGTACAACGTGCTAGCGTCTTACCCTTGCATGTTGTTTAAGTGTTCACTATGAAATGCGTTTGAACTTTTCCCCCTACTGGTTCACTGAGTGGTCTATGACTGATAATTCCCGCAGATCACCTGATCTTAAAACTTTGTGGCTAAAACATAAGCAGTAACTGATCCCTCCTCTAAATGCAGAGCAGCCACGTCTTAACCTGCTAGCCAAGGGTGGGGAAAAAAAACAGTAAAGGAAGACTGAAGAGGACGAAGGGAGGTGTTGGCAGGCAGATGAAGAGGCTTTATGTCGCCATAAAGTTCAATGTTATCACCACGACCAGCCGAACAGATGAAGCCAGGTAATAGGCAAGGCGGCGTGCACAAATAATAAGTAATAATGCAACCTTTTATTTACGTCACAACATTCCTATTTATTTAATACCTTTTATTTTACTCCGTCTATTTATTTTAGCATGATAGCACAATTTATGTGGGGTAAGCAGGGGAAGGCAAGCAGGCCTGATACAACATGACACACAGCCCGACTCAATGCCCATTTCCAGGTATTAGAGTGCTTTAAGTTTTATGATGGCCTATCACCAAACCTAATATAATTGCCTCGCAAGGGCACTTTGTCTTTCAGCACTCAAAATGGGGTTGGGTGTAACGGTGGAGGTAGTGGTTGAGTTACCGGGTTGATGAGTTGTTGTTACTCTGGAATGAGACGATGGAGGGCTTTCTCTTCTTTTTTTTTCCTTCGACCCATTGCCTTGAAACACAGAGACGCAGGGCTTGAACCTTTCTGACAAAGTTAAGTGATAGTCCGAGCCCTTCTGGGCACTGCCCTTAGCCAAGCTATTATTAATTGCCTTATTATTATAATTAAAGAGCATAACACCCTTCTCAAAGAAGGATTTACAAAACTGCCAAAGGGTTTGTGTAATTAACGCTGTAGTCCATGCTCAAGGTTAGTCCTTTGTGCGTCTGTGAACTACATGTGTGTGCGGCTCAGGCCTGCCCTCTATTTTATCACCCTCCATGTTGTTGGGTGGACTAGCGTGATTAGCTGCTGTCATGCTCTGGCCTATAAGTCATTTTCTCCCTGATGCCTCAATCTCGTCTCGCTCTGCCAAATTTTTTAATGCATCACTGTGGCCACCAGTGAAATACTCGAAAAGAGCCATCATCAGAATACTTCCAGTTTCAGAATTTTGTGATTTCATTGCCACAAGGTTCCTCTGTAAATTCACAGCTTATATTTTGTCCGGGCTTCATCCTCCTGACGTCAGGCGGATGTCTCTTAACAAGCTCATACCCAGAGTCCCTCGGTTCTTCATCATCCTCTGGGCTTGTTTTTAGGCACCTTTGTCCACCCTGCATCTGAGATATAAGTGATGCATAAAAAATTCATGCTAAGGTAAAGCTACTGTGAGCGAGTGAGATCAGAGAAATGTGAGCAAAAACACAGAGAGAACCCCTTTTTTTTAAGGACAAACGGAGACAAAGATGAAGATTAGCGCAGTCCTATTAACATCAGGATTGTCAAAATATAAATATATCTAAGCTTTCTGTCAATAAATGTTATGCTTACATAATGTACTGTAATGTAGAAAATATGAATATATGAAGCATATTTGTGGACTGTGATAACTGGACAATGCGTGCACTTGCAGAACATGTAAACTTCACACAGGAAGGACCACATCGGGTTTTGAACCCAGAGTTTCTCAATGTGAGGTAAGAGTGCTAACCTTTTTAAAACTCTCCACTACTTATCCAATGTGCTTCCATTACTTTGAAATAAGTATTTGTAAACATAGAGGCCCCTAATAGAAAAAAAAGGATATTTTGACTAATATTATAATGAGAAATAAAGAAGTAGAAGTTGGGAGAATTTAAAAAAATTCCTTTCCAGTTAGATGAAGCTAATGTTCAAACTATGTTTTACTATCATTTAAAGAGCCTCTTCATTCAGCTCCATGTACTCAATCATTTATCCCTTCTTTAAAGTAAGACTATTGTGCGTCTTACCTCTGGGACAAAGTGCTTCAAGTTCCCGAAAATCCCAAAGAGAAATCAGAACACAATTCCTAATCAAGGAAAGTGTTCTTTTAACTACAAAATCTACAAAATTCATCAAGCCAAGACCTGTATCTATCTGCCAGTGCCATCAAACCGGGTCAAAAGCAAACAAGATCCGTGTCCCGCGTTCCCCGGCGGAGCTTTGTTTAAACTTCAGGGAGAGACGGAGAGTGATCACTTTCCTGAGTGATGCTGTTATCATCCACGCATCAGCACTGTGTGTAGCAGACGTGTGGGATGTGCTGCATGCTAACTGCGACAGCTGGCGCCTTTACGCTTGGGAGGGAGGAGCAGCTCATTACTGAAGACGCTTTTCAATATTTTGATGGGTAAATAGAAAAACGGCTATCAAAAGCCGGCTCCGACAGCCACTTTAACTTCCTCTTTATCTGGATGAGCGTCAATGAAAAGGAGGATAATATCATCGGCATACCGTCATATCTCCCCCATAAAAGGAAGTGAAAATATCAACTGACTCCAATTCAATCAGTGATTTGTATATCAATAGCAACCTGTCTATGTGGCACTTTGAAGAGGCGTTTGGTGGATACAGATTATAATTAAACCTCAACTGTAAATTGGTATTACTCTTCAGGTAAGTGGACAGTCAGATGAAGTCCTCAGCCAACCCTCCTTTTTTAAATGCCCATGAACTTGGTATTTTTAACATGTTCTTGTGGCATTTTTCTCATGATGGAAGAAATGTATAAATACAATTTAGATTAAATGTATGTTTCTGAGTATTTCTTTATTCAAATTGGAAATAAACATTCAGGAGCAGATGTGAAAAGGCTGTTCGAAAAGGCTGTTAGGTTTGTGAGAGTCCTGGACCCAAAAGCAGGCGGGAGACAGAGATGAGTATAGAAAGGTTTAATGCGGTATGGCGGAAGGTGGTACTCTGGAGTCCGGGTGGGTTTGCGTGGAGCGGTGGATGGTGGTGACCTGGAGGTGCAACAAACAGATGAGTTCTGAGGAGCAACGAAAGCCACACATAGGCTGTAGTCTAAGGCGTAGTAGGGGTCAGTTTACTCTACCACGTGAAGCAGACGGACTGACGATGACTGAAGGTCATGGTGGGTAGATGAAGGCTCCAGGCTGATGAGGTGATAGGATGCAGGTGAGCAGGAAACCAGGGGCGTGGAGAGGGCAACCAGGAACCCGACAAAGGCTTAGAGGGATGTCCGGATCAGATCACATGATCGGAAATCGGAGTCAATTTCATGGTGGATGACTCGATCGGTATCAGACATTTCATTTATTCTTATTATAATCAGCGCTTTATATTTCAGTCTTATTATTCCGGATAAATACTTCACTAGATGTCAGCATGTCATGAACAGATCACAAAATGTTGTTGCCGTAAAACCCAGCAGCAGTTTAAACCGGAGGCTAACATAAACAAGCTAGCGATGTGGTCACAGATTCAGACTTCAGATCAATAACGCTTTTATTGTAACTGGCGTTCTAGTGTTCCTTTTTTTTTTTTTTTAACATTTGAAAGCCCCCTTCTTTCCCCTTGAATTCTAGTTGATCAGCGGTGACGTCAGTCAGGGCGTTCGCCTTGAAACGAGGAGTGTCCCGTTTGAGCGCCAGCCGGAACATGACTCTCCGGTCTTGGACTTTTCTTCCGGCTACTGATTTTCAGCGGCCATCTTTTCTGCCAACAGGTCGCACTCTCAAAACTGTCCAGCTGGATAGCTCCAATGTTGATTTTTGCTGCACTGCTGATGTCAGGTTGGGCTTGTGAGGGACTGTAAGCTAGCAGGAGAAAGTGTAAACAAAGAGATGATGGGTAACAACTGCTACTCTGCAGAAACTATGTCCTAGAAAATGAATGTTTATCTTTTTTTCTTTTTTTTGGTTGAAAAACAGCACAATATTAATAATTGAAGAACTACTATCAAAGCTTTGACAATAGATCAAAAGATGATTGGAGCGGGACTTTAAACACCACAATGAAACATCCAGAACTAAAAAGTCTATTGACTTGGACGATACTTGCAGCGGATGGATGTTACTGTGGTGCTTGGATTGTGTTTTATCAGCCAAGTGGTTCAGCTTTAATGTGTGGCTGTGTCATCATCTGGCAGCTCACCCTTGTACCCTTTGCAGATGCTTGTGGCAAATTTATTGCTCATCAATCCATCACACAGATTTTATTTGCCTTTTTGTTTGGCGAGGGACGGAGAGAGAGGGGGAAATGGCCCTCTACTCTACAACAGTGCTTTTAAACATTTTGCTAAGTACAATAAGAGTTTTTTTGGGGGGGGAATAGAGACATTTCTCAAGGTAATTTGGAAAATTTGACACAAATTTCTCCACCTGTTTGTTATCTTTTGAAAGCGAAAATGTGTCGATGGCGTCACAGCTTCCAACAGTTTATAAACAAATATTTTGAGTTTGAGATTAAATTGAAAAACCAAAGACAAGACTTTAGTTGGTCATTAAAAGATTGGATCACAATCCTTTGTCTTCTGCATTTATCTCGCACGCACAATTGTGTGTTTTTCACTTGAGGACGGATTACGGTTGACGGGACACATTTTGTTCTTGGCTCGATGACAGAGGCCCCATTTGCTGGATGCAAATGAGGAGCATTGTCCGCTTCTGCACAGCTCCACTTCCTTCAAAAGTCTCACTTCCCTCAGAAGAGTTATTGGCTTCTGGAGGAAAAGCAGTGCTTTGGAGAATAAGTATCGGTGATGCATTTAGGTGAACCTTAACTCCAAGACTTTCGTGTTGACTTATGAAATTGTTATGCATACGGAGAAAGCAATTTACTAGTGAATGTGAAAGGCATAATTAATTTATGCAATTGCTTTTCCTGTGGTGGAGAGCAGATTAAAGGCTCACATAAAAAAAAAACAACAAATGGGAATATCTTTACAAAAATGAAATTCAGTTTTTACCCAAGTGGACAAAATAAAGGACTCTGAAAGCAGTTACCTCTTTAACGCCGAAGCTTTAGCTCCAGTGTTGACATTCCTTCGATTATTGTAATTCTTCATTTGCATAGCAGCAAAAAATTTAAATCAAGGTCAACAGAGAATTGTTCTCTTTTCATAGAAAACCCAGGATTGAAAAAGCCTGTTGAATAAGAGTTGAAATACCTTCAATTAAAAACAAAAAAAAAAATGGTCATGATGACCTTGATTTAAAGTTTCGTTGATACGGAGCTTATCTACATAAATGATAACCTTCACAGAGATCTTCAACTGCATTTAAGTTAAGTCCAGCTGATTCTGTTTGGAGGGAAAAGCAGCTTTGCGCTCATAATGTGTTGCATATCGGTGCAAAGCCAACTTGCACCGACTATTTAAGTTGATCGTGATCAACCAGTCAATAGCAAAGTATATGGGTTTATAGAGATATGAGCTGTCTGCGAATTCCTTCCCTATTCACTAGGGATGTCCCGGTCCGATCACGTGATCGGGAATCGGGCCCGATCACGTGTTTGAAGACTCGATCGGAATCCGGCTCCGTTGTCCGATCAGGATCGGATATTTCATTTATTCTTATTCTGATCAGCGCTTTATATTTCAATCTTATTTTTCCAGAAAAATCCTCCACTAGAAGTCTGCATGTCAAGAACAGATGACAAAATGTTTTTCCTGGAAAACACAGCAGAAAACGGCAATAGTTCCAGCAGAAGACTAATGTAAACAGCTAGCTAGCTAGCCGATCACGGATTCAGACTTCCGGGATCAATAACTCTTTTAAAACACTTTAAACTGACAGCTAGTGTCTCTAAACAACAACCTCTGAAGTCATTTCAACAGAAAACAACAGAGTTTGGTTTCTTTTTAATGTTAAGCTCTTCGTTCTGCAGACAGATGGCTAAACAGCAGCTGCTAACTGCTACATGCTAGCGCCGTGATTTAACTCTTTAGGACCCGAGCTGTCCTTTGATATGCCTGTTTTATTTATCTGAAAGTGAAATAAAAGTTAAGAAAATTAACTCCTCTGATAATAAAACTGAAAATGTGATGTCTTAAGAGCTTAAAAAGAAGCACATAATCTTAAAAAACAAACAAACAAAAAACTAATAAATGAAAATTAATAATGATATGAGCTAATCATGAACACTCATCAAATTCATGCTAAAACATTCATAATTTATTTTTAAGAATTTTAAATGAGGACAGGAATCACATTTGGTCAAAAATGTTCAATATCTCTAAAGATATTAAAGTTAAAGTCACTAAACTTTCTCACGTGACTAATTATCACTTATAGAACAAGAAAACATGATTATTTTCCTAGATTATATTTGCTCTATTTTTCTTGGCTATTAAAGCTATTTAACAGAAGTGTTCTATTTGAGTTTTTAATGATAAAAGAAGGTTAATGAAATATAAATAAGGGACAACACAAATCTGTTTGTTCAATTTGTTAATGTTTTAAATGTGTTACAAAAGTATCGGATCGGGACTCAGTATCAGCAAATCCACAAAATCCAATGAGTCGGAATCGGATCGGGACCAAAAAAACCAGATCGGGACATCCCTACTATATAATCCACTACAGTGTTCCCTCTCAAAAATAAAAAATGGTTTAAATGTAATTGTTTATTAAGCCATCAACGTTTTCTTCATCAGAACACAGTGGAGTCATAAGTAAACATTTTAAAATGCTCATATTGATTAGATTTTCACTTTGTGAAATTGTGACGCCGTATTTGCTTATTAAAAAAAAACAACTTGAGTATGTTGTACGAATTGTTTTTAGCACTAAATATATTTTTAGGGATTAGGGTAAGAACTCTGACATAACCATGGAGTTGTATTTCCTCCTAAACTTCAGAAAGGTGTGAGTGTCTAGCTTGAAACTCTTAACCGCGGATGTAGTTGCGAATATGCTTGAATTTTTCACTCAAAGAGCGTGTGTTATTTAGTCTTCACCCGTGACCTCTCTGATGTTAAGGAAAAAGCGACGCATTTATGGAGAGTTTTCAGACTCAAAAATATGTTTCCGGACTCAAACTGCAGGCATTAGATCTGTGTTGGTGTGAGATCTCTATTTCCTCAGAAGATCAGAACGCTGCTGTTTGTTTTGTTAGGACATCCGTACCGCATACAGTTTTCAATTCCTTTCTTACTGCCCCACATCGGTTCGTCTCAGTTTGGTGCAGTAAGTACTTTCTATGATTCTATCTGTTTATCAGTTGAACTGATGAATGAGGAGTTTTATTGCGGTAAGAAGCTACATTTCGGTGCGGGAGCCAGCAGAGGTAAACAGTTTATACCCAGAGGAAACCTGAAATTGGAAAACCGTAAGCGTCGGAATTGTTTCAGATTATTCGTGGGCACGTGAGGTTACAGAAACCGTCCGCATGTGCTAATGCCGGTTTTGTTTCAATCTGTTTACACTCACACAAGCAATTTCCTTCCTGTCATGTTTGTCAGGCATTTTTTAATAAACCTTTTAATGACATAACTGGAGTCATAGAGAAGGGGCAAGCTTAATAATTACAACTTGTCCCGGATGATATTTTGGCCGTGTTTACTGGAGTACACGTTTTTTTTTTCCCTCCTTTCACCTTTGGAATTCACCTTTGCATCAAGGCAAAAATCATTTATTGTGTCAAATGTGGCATTTAGTTGTTATTGCATTAATAAATAATAAAATCTGCTGGGGTTTGTTTTCATTGTTTTGATGTACTTCCTGTGGCAGCGACGAATGTCAAGATGGATAGCTTCCCATTCACAAACGTTCCCCTCACATAAGCTCATGTGTTAAGTTTTAATTAAACAGTGAGTAAATTCGCTGCAGGTAAAACTGAGGATTTAGTGAGGGAAATTAAAAATGAATAAGTGCAAATCTTGTAAAAAAAAAAAAAAAAAAAAAAAAGCTCGGGGTTGTTTGGCTTGTTCAGCTCATCGTTGCGTGGAACTTATAGCACGCCGCCACACAAACATGAGATATAATTTGAAAATAGAGTATTATTAAAATGTCCTCTCGTTCCTGAAAGCATTAGCACATATTTCCCAGGGAATTACTGTATGTTTGATAACATGTGCAGACATTTTAATGAACAAGAATAAAAAAAAAAAAAATTGATTGACTGTTTACCATCGTGACTATTGGAGTGTTTATTGCTCTACGTGACTCCATTCACCAGGTTTCATGAACATTTTCAGACACGAGTTTCTCCCCTGCAGCTCGGACTAGATATCATACAAATCAGCTTTTATTTGGATGCAAAAACAGATCGTTTTTATTTGATTCATGTTGGATTCATGTTTATTAGTTTATTTTGCCATTTGTAAAGTTAACATAATAAAGAATATAAAAAGGAATTGGTAGAATCTTATGAAGCTCATTCGATTTCCTTGATAACTCAACAATCTCCATACTGATCAGCCTGACAAAGAAATAGATGCAATTTAAAGAAAATAGATACAAATAAATCATTTTACAAATGTATATTGTAATCATTTATACATTTATAATTTAAACTTTTTGAAACTGCAAAAGTGAAGTGCTTAATTTTAATTTTTCACTCAATCCATTCCATAACTCCAAAACTGAAAACATCTCATCTTTACATTGGTTCAAACTTTATAATAGTATAAAAGATCTTAAATTATATTGACTAACTTAAAGTAAATAATTTCTATTTTTTTTTAAACTAAATTATGTTTAACTATGTAAACAATTTCTAATACCTTAACATAAACAATTTCTTTTAATTTAAACTATTATTCAAACAAAAAAAAGAATTTGTTGGTTTCTAATTGATTCTAATTTATTTTTCAGTAATTCAACCAAAGATTTTATGATGTTTTTTCCTGCAGTTCCCCAAATCTTGACACAATATGAAAGATACGGAACAAGTAATGAACAGTAAACAAGATACAAACTATTTTTGTTTATAGCATCACTGATTATCAATAGAATTCCAATGGATCTAGAAACTCTGTGTTTTATATAATTTATATGAGATTTCCAAGACATTTACCATCAATTATTACTCCTAAAACTTTACTTCTGTAACGTTTTATATTTCTGAACCATTTAAATATAATGTAGCATTTCCAACCTTTTTATTTTCAGAAAAAATCATAAATTTAGTCTTATTTTCATTTAGAGATAACTTGTTAAAATAAAACCATTTCTTAATCAAATTAAATTCTTGTTCAACAATATTTTTTCCTAAGCAAAACATATTATTATCATCAGCAAACATAATAAATCTCAACTTTGCTGACATAAAAAAATATATCATTAATGTATAATGAAAAGAACTTTGGTCCGAGAACTGCACCAAAAAATATTCCCAATAAATATTCTGCATTATTAATTGTTACACACTGAAGCCGAATCTCCAAATAACTTATTAACCATTGGTTTGTTTAACCCAGAAGTCTATAATATTCACATTTTTGTAACCAACAGTTGTTGTATTTAGTTTTTGATCAATGGCAGTTGCAACATTTTCCACAAACTCCTTAACAGCATCTGCAGTTGATCAGTTACTCCTGAATCCAGACTGGCTCTCATTTAATAAATCGTTTGCTTAAAAAGGCATCAAGTCAAACTGCAAACATTTTTTCTAAGATTTTAGATGAAACTGGTCTGTAGTTTGGTTTGATTTGGTTTCCTTATTGCAGTTTTTATAAATCGGAAAGCTACTTTCATGAGGTTTGGAGCAACACCAGATTTATTGCAGATATAAGTAAAAGGTTTGAGAATACTGTGAATGACTTTCGCCATGACAGTCTGTAGATTTCTTACTTTTCATTTGGTCAAACACATCACTTGGACTTACTCCGCTCCATTAAACTCACTGTACCCACACAAAAGCTTACGAGTATATTCAATTAAATATTATTACTAAATAACAGACATTTTAGTTAAACCCTTTAAAGGAATGACTTTGTAAGAGTTAAAACCTGCAGGTGAAACTGAAATACCTGTTGCTTTCTCACTTCAAAGACTATTGAGACCTTAGTTATCTGTCGGGAGGATTGCATTTTTGTATCTAATTTAATTAATTTGCATTTATTTTGGTCAAATAGTCAAAACACTAAATGACTGCAGGATCACAACACGAAAAACAATTATAAGTCGCTTTGTTGCAGGATTCCTAAATATTGCAACAAAAAAATCGGACAATAAATACATTAGAACGCAATTTTCCTCGATCAGCCGATTCGAGAATTTTTATGGGGTAAAATTTGAGCAAATTATTTTATTTGAAGTTTCTTTATATAGGAAAAGAGAAAATAAATTATCCATGAGAACAGATTTAAAGAGTAGGACCTGTAATGCTCCCAGAGTCTAATTGGTTTCCGTTAAAATGTAATCAATAAATTACCTTTCTTTTTTTTTTTTGTAAATTTGGTGTCTTCTCTTTCAAAATCAAAATTTACAGTCGAATCAAAAGCAAAGCTTTATTTAACAACAGCATTTTATTCTAGAAATCAAAACTGTGAAAGTTTACAGATATAAAATATAACTGTCAGGACTTCACTCAGCCGTGACCACCAGAGGTACCTCTCTCCTGAGTTTTAACCAGCTTCTCTTCCTCACTCCACCTCCCATCAGCCTTTGCTCCAGTCTTCTCCATGCACAGCTGTTCATCATCAGACTCACCAGCATATATAATCACTCCGGGCCACAGTTCAATGTGAAGTCTTGATTCCATTGTCAGTCAGTCTAAGCGGTCTCCTAGCTTTCATTCTGTGTTTTGACCGATTTATGATTCCGACCACGCTGTTTCCTCATTTTCCTGCCTTGCCTCTGAGATTGTGACTTTTGCCCTCCCTTCGACGCCGATATGTTTTGCCCTTGCTCTGTGAAATTAAACCGTTTGCACGTGGATCCAAACGCCTCAGCCTCTGAAATAATTTATAGAGCTAAAAATGCTAAAAACTATTTCAAATGATTAAACTAAAACTGTTTCAGAAGGAGACTATTAACAAAGAAAAAAACCTGCATTTCAGTCTGTAAGCAGTTGGAATAACAAAAAGGAAAGTGTCAAAATGAGTTACACAATTTAAGAAAGAATCACAACTTGAAAATGTAGGAAACATTGTATACATTTTAAAATGAGAAACTTAACGAGATGATGTACAGACAGTCTTGATTTCATGATGTTTTGGTAGTTTGCTGTATTTTTTTTCTGCTGTGTTTTCCTTCCACCCCATCATTTTCCCAGCTCTTCATCGCCGTCAGAGACCAACCTGCCACGCCCTCCGCCGCCCAGGCGGTCATACTATAAATTCTGAAGGCTGCCAATAGTTTATTGCACATGCCACTATTTTGTTTTCTGTTATTTTGAAAGAGTAAATGATGGAAATAAAGTCTTTCTGACATTTTAAAAGAATATCTCATATGTAATCGGATACCTTTAGATGATTTTTCCATCAATCCGAGGTTTTTTCAATGCGTGATACTATAATGTTTTACTCAAAAAACTTTTGATCCCCACTGTATAAATTCTTAGCACGCCTCATTACGCAAGTTTTTAGGTTTGTTTCTGTGCTCTACGTACAAAATGTGCTGCTGTTAAAAGAGTTTTGAAAGTTAATCCAATTGGAACATTGACCAATCAGGACTCAGATTTGGTCGTGACATTTTGATGGTTTTCTTTTCATTACGGAAAAGTACCAACTGTTTGAAAATCGATCTTGAAGAAGAAATTCACCCACTGGATACTGAACATTTTGAAGTATTGTTTGTGCCCCTCAGCCTGCACACAGAGCATTTTCATCATTTGACTCTGCTTGTTTGCCGCCTGCCCCGACCCTTGCCTTGGATCCTGACCACTCTGATTGCTCGGGCTTGTTGTTGATTTCCGCCCGCCCGACCCTTTCTAGACTTTTAGCTGTGTTTAATCTTTACCACTTGGAACCAGCCTCCTCTGTGGCAGATCAAAGCCAAGTCTATGTTCAGAATAGAGCTGTGCAAGAAAAGCAAGATTCGCAAAATTTGCACCATTTCACACCAACACTCATCCAACTGTAAGTACAGTTCACGCGCTAGTATCAGGTAGTGACAGTCTAGCGTGGATATGTTTGCTTAAAGCCCATTCAAGAATCTATGTTCAGCAGTGTTTGTAGTGTTATAGTTTATTTTAAAATATACCATTCACAGAGAGTATGATACTGAAAATAAATATATCTAAAACTGAAAGCATTGGTGTTCTTTTAGAAATGAATATAATGTGTAAAACTTCAGCAAAATGAGCCATTGCTTCTTCTTCACTGCATTTTTTTCTGTGCCACGGCTCCAAAACTCCTCTAAAATCAGAGAACTCAGTGTCATGATCCCTTTCACTTCATCAGAGTTGCAGAAATCCCGCCACCACGACTCGGCTCACTAACCCCGCCGAGCACTAAACCATCCAGCCTCATCAAGTCTATTTATCAAAATGATCTCTTTAAAGTCAGCTCTCTCCATCCTGGTGTCCTACTTAAAGCCAGTGTCGTGTTAGCACCCATAGACTGTCTCCCCCCCCCTCCGTGCTCTGACATCACTGCAGTTTTTCTTTCATTACTGAGCGAGGAACATCATCTCCGTCTTTACTGGGATTAATGTGAGCGGAAACTTTGTCAACATGTATGAACATCTCCTTTGGAGAAGATCCAATATCATTACACAAGCTTCATTTATCAACTAGTGGTATTTTTCTTTGTAAGACAGAGCCGGCTCTGAAAGATTTATCAATTGTTAACCCATTTCTGGTCTATCAGAATAGTTGGTTAAAAGCTTTCTTTTGCAAAATTTAAATGTGGTTAATATTAACTTATTGTTAGTCTGCCAGCGTGAATGTTCCTCAGATCTCTGGTTTTCTCTGCTGTCCCTAAATCCAAAACTGACATTTATTTATGTATTCCTTCTATTCTTCTTTACCCTTTCTGCCTAATTAAGCTCCCATAGGACTCTAGTTCTTGGGTGAACTTCGTCTTCTTATGTTGTTTAAGAGGAGACAAACTTCTCGGTGCAATTAACACTGATAACTTTTATGAGTTTCCTCACGTTGTTATCTATTAACTGAACTAATATGTATTCAAATGAATGATTGATTATGTAAAATATCACAATATTTCACTTGGCAATTGATTTGAAATGTCTTCTAAATGATTTTTAAGTATTTATAAGAAAACTTCATCTTACTTTCGCGTTCCACTTAAACCTCGGACCACTATTTGGCAATGCGTCAAACCAGGCCTCTTTTAGCAGCTCTGGACCAAAACACCAAGATCTCACAAGAAACATGATGGTAGATGCTCACTCACTGAGCTCTATTACACATGTATAACTCAGGTTTACTTAGGAATGGCTACCAAAACCCAGTGCCAAATTGGTACCGGAACTGTCCCATATGGAACTTCAATTATAGTATAAAAAGATGAGTTTTTATGCTTTAATTCTTAAGTCAGTCACTTAAGGCTCGTTTACACTGGAATGGGAACGCGTTTTGCTCTCTGACCCGGTAAGCAAGATATCGGGTACACACCAGGACGTTCCAGAATGATATTGCGTTCACGGTTAAAACGAATGCTGACGGAAAACGATGTAATTCACACGCCACGCCGCTATGCGCGCTGTGAGCCAGACATAATACTCCGATAATTTCTTGTCTGCTGCTCATGTCTATACACTACCACTGCCAGCATTTTCTTCCAAAACTCCAAAGTGGTCGCGAGTGAATTCAGCATCGCAGCTACCACCAGTGCTATCTCTTGGAAGTTTGCCATGTTGTTGCAGTCGCTGTTGTGACGAGCAATTGCTGCGCGCAAGGCTTATATGCGTCCTGGTCATGTGGTCATGACGTAGGGTATGAGCACATCCGCTTTACACCCTGACACCGTTCCTGACCGTACACACTAGAATGGGAGGGCGGTGGGAATGGGAACGTTTCGCAACGCTCCACTCTGGAAGGCGTTCTCCAAAGTTGTCGTTCTGGGGGCCCTAAAACGCCGTTTTGGTCTAAACGAGAGGCCCAAACGATAACCAAGTTGTCGGAACGCACGCGAAAACGTTGTAATGTAAACGAGCCCTTAGATTCTATTCAGTTTTGCTGCATTTCTCGACAGTCATTTTTACCTCCCCAGAAATTGTGGGTGAAGCCTTAAGAGTGGGCGAGCTCGGTCAAATTGGTGAAGTGTGTGATCATTATGACTGTACTTTACACTGTAATTCAGAGTCCTGATAAGAGTGAGATTTACATAGCAATAAGGGGTGAAATGTGTGTCAACAGAGGTGCAGTGCTGCTGGGCAGACTGTTAAGAATGGGACAAAAACATCTCATATTTAAGTGTTCTCCTTCATTGTGAGACACTGCTTTGTCAAACTTTAGTTATTATGAAAAATAAATTGTGTTTTTTTTTTATATTTATAGTATCTGTTCAAGTACCTGAACCATGTAAAAAGTTCTAGTGCTGCACCGGGACGGGATAAAACCCAAACGGTACCCTCAGTGGTCTTTGAAATATTATTATGCGTTTAAAAAAAAAATAAATCGGTGTCAATTTTTAGACATTTTTTCTGCAGAGCACCAGAAACCTCTGAGTTGTGTGCACGACTGTTGATGCAGAAGTTAGTTCCGCTAATTTCCCATCAGCCCCTTGTGTACGCTCTTGCTTGGCAGCTTATAGTACGTTACAAGCTAACGTTACCAAAAAAAAAAAAAAAAAAAACCGAAGTCATACAGCTTTAAACCAGATGGCAGCTAACATACGGAAAACAAAGAGAGGAATGGATCTATTTGTCCGAATCGTAGCAAAGAAAGGAGACTTTGGTAGTTGCTGCCTCACAAACCGGAGTTTTTTCAAATCGCGGGTGTTCGGGATCTCAGACGAAGTAGTAAACGTAAAAGACCAAGAATTCTACTCTTTTCCATTAAAGAAGGTTTTATTAACAGAATACGTTTCTCAATACAAGCTAAGTCTCCTTATGCTAGTGCTATATAACTAATAGCTTAGACAACACTGCCACCTTGTGGTCTGGAGAAGTTACAGCAACTTAACATTCCAACCAAGACTTCAACCCCACTGTTATGTTTACAAATTAAATCAAAGAAATAAATGACAGAATTAACATCCTCTTCTTCTTAAAGATATAACAGCGGGTTTTCATCTGATCCTGATCCAACACAGATTGAATCGATAAATACTCAGAAACTCAGTTTCAATCTTAAATTATTTTATTAATGTATTCCATCATGACAAAAATGCTACAAGAACATGCTAGAAACACAAAAGACATCATTTTCAATGGAGGGGGTCTTTAAAGAACCTTATTGTTTAAAGTGTATTTGAGCTTTTTTTTTCTTTAAATATACTGAAACATATTTTATTGTGGAAATCAGATTAATCTCAACATGTCAATATGTCTTTATTTACCAAAGTAATATTACTTGGAATTTGTTCTGTGCAACATATGCATCAGATTCAGTTGCAGAGCTTAATTCTCCATCCTTCTTCTTCCGCTCATCCGGACCTGGAGACGTCAGGACCAGATGCCCGAGCCACTTCCACCAGCTCTTCCACCCTATGGAAGAAGCTAATTTGTATTTGGGACTTTTTTCTCATGGGCATGACCTGAAGCATTGCTTACTGACAGAAAATGAATAAAATAAAATGCTTTTTATACCATTTTATTTGTGGTACAAGTGTACAAGTACGGAAGCCGAAAGCGGTCTGCCCTACTTTTTTTTGGTTTTTTTTGGGATCGTTTTCTCTTGATAACGAGATAATCATTAACGAAAATGAAAGCGTTTCGCTCTCCCTTTCCTGCACGGAGATGCTGAGACTTCTCCTCTTTCAAGTCTCTTTATTTTGTGGTTAACAAGAAAAACAAGAGATCACTCCAAAAAAGTTGTTTTTAGTCGATTTTCTTTTATTATTTTATTATTGAGTCTACACTCCTAAAACTCCTTCAGTCTGTCTGCACACACCAGCCCTCCTCTCTTATTTCCCCCAAACCTCAGAAGAGCCGATGAGAATCTGCGCATGATGTGTTCACTGAACTCCGGACATTAGAGGACCCAAACAGACACTCGGCCCAACTCAGTCTGCTACTACACGTTTGTCATGTTTATACAATCCTCAGCAAAGCAGTTTTTCAGAAAATGTTGACACTGTTTAATCTATCGATTTAATAAGCATCAGTTCTGGGGTTTGACTTTTTCTCTGATAACCTGCTTTGTTTTGCTGCCGATGTCCGGAGGTCAGTGAACGCACCATGCAGAAACACTGCATTCTGTCAATCTGTCCATGTTTGTTAGGGGTTTTTGGGGGAAATTAAGGGAGGGGTTGGTGCACGAGACTGAAAAATAGCACAGATCCACTAATAAATAAAAAAATAGACTAAAAACAACTTTTATGGAGTGTTTTCAAACAGGTGAGGTGTCAGTTTCTCAGTGTGAGAAAGGTAGAGGGAGACGCTTCATTCTTCGTTCTGGATTATTTCGTTATAACGTGAAAATGATGGAACAAAAAAATATATAAGTATTCAAACAAAGTTGTTTTTTTTTTTTTCAAATTTTCAAAATATATAATCTCTAGTACAGTCTTAGTATCATGATCGTGACTCCGACTCAAGACAAGACAAAGCCCTAATATTTTATAATTTTGTGCATAAAAAAAATCAAAACTGCTCTCCTAATCTTGAAACGAAATGTATTTTTTTTTCTGGACGTGCGGTTGATCAGCCTCTCTGGTGATATCTCCTTGGTTTGCCAGACCACCAGCATGTTTCAGAGGCATGTCAACCATGACAGCCTCACAAAAACAGCCCCGAGGAACCCGGGGTGAAGCTCATCCACCCTCGGGCCCCGCAGGTCCAACTGCCAGAGGAAATCCCTGCTTAAAACCCACAGCCTCCACATTTCCTGCTGTTGGCTTCTGCAAGCACAATCAGACGATTAGGCGAGGAAGACTCCTATTCTGTATAATACATAAATCATAAAAAGATCATTTCAGCTCCTCAGCGTTTAGCTAGACTAAAGAATTTATGGGTTTTCTAAATGCAGAAGACTCGAGCACACCTCATGCTCAGCACAGCCTCCTGAATAATGCCGTCCCCTGTCAATGAGTCAAAGCAAAATTCAGCTGGAAAGGGGTCAGCCTCCCATACACCTGCGCAAGCTAATCACCCTCCCTGAGACTGAGAGCTGGGGGCAGAGAGCACCCGTGTGCAGGATCAAGCCCGGGTTCATCTCTCCTCCCTGCTCTTTTTTTAATTATTCCTTCCACCAGCACGTCGCATTTCATTGCTCATCTGCAGAAAACTGTCCGTTCCTGACGCGTTTGATCTTAGTTTCAACAGTAAGAAAAAACAATTTTACAGACAAAATATTGAAGAGAAAAAAAACGGAATTAAATGTGATTACTGATTTATTTTTTTACATCCTAAAATTCAAAATTCGTTTTTTTAGGGTTTTTTTTTACTATAAAAATCTTAACATAAAATGATCTGCACAACAGATTTATAAGGATGGTAATGATGCTCAAAGATTTCGTTAGTGTGATTTCAAAGGGAGAACTAATATTTAAAAATCATTTAGACGTTATAGAAGATCACAGCAGGTTAAAGCAACTTTTAAAGGTTCCAACAGTTAGAAAACACGTTATTGTACTTGGGACTTCTCATGTTTTGTCCATCTGCTTTCTTTCTTTAACACTATATATAAATATTTTATTTTATTTTTTTTCAAAATGTGAAAGAGTTTAAAACTTTTGACAGAGGTTTACATGATTTCCTTTCAAAATAAAAGACACTTTGTGTCACATAGAATCAGCTTAATGTTGCAAATGTAGTTGCAAGTTGTGTAATGTCAGTATTGATTTAAAAAAAAATAATATATATATTATATATATATTATATATATATATATATATATATATATATATATATATATATATATATGATACTTTTTGTGGTAGGTCTCTGCCAAAAATACATAAATCGGCTCAAAGAATAAATCAGAGCTATATAAGTGACTCTCACTGTATTTCTTGACCCATAAGGTACAATTAAATATCATTAAATATCGTTATTATCCGGTGCATCTTAATTCTGGTTGTACTTCCAATACTTCCAATTGATTTTCAGTGTTACCCAGTACACAAAATATATGGCTGAGTTTATAAACTCAAATGATCAATTTGAATCCATTTAAAATTGACAAATCAATAATCGACTCATAAAATTTTTGATTAATTTAGCAAATAAAGCAAAAGTCCACTAGCTTGACGCAAACATTTAATGGAACTTCCCATAGGACGAATAACGTTAATGCTCGTTCGACCTACAGATACATTGTTTACTAAACAACTATCTTTATAAACTCACATGCATTTATTTCCAAAACTCTTTTAAGGAAATAAGTAACCATTTAAGATCTAAAACATTGTTTTTTGCTTATGCTTTCTTCTTCTTCTGAAATAAGGTTTAAGACGATCGCCACCTAGTGGCCAAACTGAAACGCCCTCCAGGAGAATCAGAATAATGTAACACTGAATGCTATTAACAATTTCATTATTTCACTAATACAGTTTACAATATGTGATCTGGATCAGATAATATACATATTTTCAAAACATATTGTAGATTAATAATGTATTTCTAAACAAATGGGTCAATGAGTTAAATCATATTTTAGTTTGTTTATTTGACTAAAATTTTTACTTAATTACTTTTTACCAGTTCAAACTTTTTTTTTTTTTTTAAACCACAGAGCAACAATGGAGGACTAATAATAAGTATTTTCTTTTTACTAATTTGTGAATTTGCTCCTTTTTCTGGGTGTCATATTTTTAGCAGCAACTCTGCTTAAGTGATGAGCCAACAGCATTTTTCACATGTTAATGAGTGATTATGAGAGCGTTCCCATCCATTCTAGAGTTAAAACTGTGACTGGAAGTTCGGTCTGCCCATGTGCACACAATCCCACAGTTATTAAGCTTTATCAAAGGGAGCCATATGCACGCACAGCTTCATAAATCTGCTGAAAAGAAGGCACAGGCAGATTTTTTCCCTCCTCCCCTTTTGTGTATACTCCCAGTTCCAGGCTCAGAACCACACAGTTTCATACATCTTGCCCCCCGGAGTAGCAAAGCCTTCGTCAGAAATTCAAATCACGCTGTCACATGACGTGCTGCAGTGAGTCACTCTGCCACAAACATCTGTAATAAAGCAGATATTATTCTCTTTGGTCTTCTGCACTTAATCCATTACTACAGAGAAATGCAGAAACACATCAGAGAAAAGATGTTACTGATGCTGGTGGTAAAGAGGCTGCATAAATGGACTATTAGAACCAGAACTGGGAGTTGAGGCACAGAAAGTTTTATCTTTGGTAAGTAAAATACAAAAAAAGACATTTCTGACTTGTTGTCTGGCGAAAACTTGTTTTTATGCTGCTGATAAGACACATTTATTTCCAAATATTTAGCTGAGATCTTAAAGTTTGTGAGACAAAATTAAATATAACATAATAAATTGATAAATAAAAGATATTTCTGTCCATCAATTTGTTTTACAATATTTTGAAGATGAACTATTATTAAACCCTTTGTTTTCTATTATAAAGTCATTGTTATTGGTTTTTGAGTTATGATTATGCAGTTTTCAACAAAAATCTAAAACTTATGTCTTTTTTAAGATATATTTTATGCAGCACAGCGAAAATTGATGAGAGACGCTGAGCTGGTCTTTTGATTTTATCTCTTTGCCAAAGTCATTGTCGCTCCATCTTAGTTAGCTGAAAAAGGTTGCTAAAAACATTGGAAGTGACTGTGAAGACATTTGGGAATTTTTAACGCCTAAAAAGACAAGAGATGACTCACTTGTGGGTTGTTTTCCCCATAGCTGAAGGCAGGAATAGTGCTAACAGTGCCACCCAGAGGCTAAGAGTATATTACAGCCGCAGAGTTTTGGAACACCATAGAGATTGAATGTGATAAGGGGTTTTAACTAATCATTCTGCAGCTTCTGCAGCCACGACTTGGCGGCCCAAAAGATAACCTTTAGTGGGGAAAATTTGGCCCACGTGCCCCACTTCGAGCACCCATGGTTTACACTCTTGCGCTAGCTTACAGCATTTCACAAGCCCAAGCTAGCATTACGGGGATCTCGGGCAGCGGTAGGGCGGCCGGGCATTGTGGTGCATTAGGAGGAAACCAGGACCTCCTGCACCAGCGTAGGGTCTGACAATGGGTTGAAGGATTTCATCTGGATACCTTATGGCAGTCAGAGCACCATTTCCTAGACAGTAGAGGTCTGTGCGTCCCTCCATGGATATGCCTCTCCAGACCATCACTGACCCACCACCAAACCTGTCATGTTGAACCACGTTGAAGGCAGCAGAACGTTCTCCTTGTCTTCTCCAGACTCTTTCACGTCTATCACAGGTGCTCAGGGTGAACCTGCTCTGGTCTGTGAAAAGTACAGGGCGCCAGTGGTGGACTTGTCAATTCTGGTGTTCTTGAGCAAATGCCAGTGGAGCTCCACGGTGCTGGGCAGTGAGCACAGGGCCCACTACAGGACGTGAGGCCCTCAGGCCACCTTCATGAAGTCTGTTCCTGATTGTTTGGGTAGAGACATTCACACCAGTGGCCCTCTGGAGGTCATTCTGTAGGGCACGAGCAGTGCTCAGCCTGTTCCTCCTTGCACAAAGGAGCAGGTATGGGTCCTGCTGAGGGGTTGAGGACCTTCTACGGCCCTGTCCAGCTCTCCCAGAATAACCAGCAGTCTCCTGAAATCTCCTCCATGTTCTAGAGATTGTGCTGGGAGACACATTAAACCTTCTTGCTGCAGCACGTGTGGATGTTCCATCCTGGAGAAGTTGGACAACCTGTGCAACTTCTGTAGGCATGCCAGACCAAATAAAAAAAGGGCTCCTTTAATTTTTGTGAGCAGTGCATACATATATATATATATATATATATATATATATATATATATATGTGTGTGTGTGTGTGTGTGTGTGTGTGCGTGTGTGTGTGTAAATAAATGTACAAACATCTATATATTGATCTTAAAATTACAATTCCTAGTATTTCTCTATTCATAGTTGAGATTTAACCTGAAACATATAATTAAACAACCATTTGGAATGCTTTGAAAACAGATCAAAAGTATGGACCTCTAAAAGAGCCAAAATGAAATACATGTCTACACATTCAATAATTATTTAAGTGTGTCATTAATTATTTAAAATTGACATTCAATAAAAAAGTGGAAATCAATAAATAAATGTTTAAATATATGTGGCATTAAAATAGCACACATTTCATGACATATTTAATTAATTCATGGCCCAGAAAGTCATGAATTAAACATATTTGTTGTGAAATAATCAATTAAATGTGTCAATAATTATTTTAAATTGGCATTAAATTAATAAAAGTGGAAATAAGTAAAAACATGTTTAAATATATATAACATTTAAATAGACATTCAAATGCACACTTGAATATTTTATGAAATATTCAATTATTTCATGACCCAGTATCAGCTCAAAGAGATTAATTGAAATAAATGTATTCAACATGAAATAAATAAATGTGATATTATTTTACAAAATTAGAATTAAATAAATAAAAGTGAATATCAACAAATAAATGTTTAAATATACGTGGCATTAAAATATTAAAATTGCATTTTGAATTTAAATATTTCATGAAATATCTAATTATTTCATAGAAGAGACAGACTGAAATAAATATATTTAACGTGAAAACATTAATTAAATATGATGAAATTGGTATTAAAGCAATAAAATTGGAAATCAATAAATAACAGTAAACATACGTGTAGCTTGGAATGGGTAGGTGTATGTGTGTGTGGAGATAAAAGACTAAAGTTGACAAATTTTTAAACTGCAAAAGAAAAAATAAATAACACATCGACATAGTCCAGCATTCCTGCTGAATTGGTGACGTTGAACAGTCGGCCCATTCGAGGCAAACAATAAGATGTGGCATTAAAGATGGCCGCTCAGGTATAGGAAGCCGGTCGTTTTCTGTTGCTGCAATAACTTTTCCTCTTCACTACTCTTTCCGACTGTGTCCTCTAGTGCTTAAATCTCTCTTTGTCCACTTAAACTGTTATTGCTTCTCACTCTCCATTTTCTTCCATCACTATCTAGCCGCAGCGTTATCAGCGCAAGATAAAGGGGAATAGACAGTAGCAAACCCAGAGCTCTGTGGCTTTTCCTGTTCTTCAAGCCTTATGAATCATTGATTCCCTGTTTTTTTGCTCGTGGCCTCCATGACTCTGTATCTTCTGCAAAGGAAACGGCATCAATAACTTTTTGAGTTAGATTTTGAAAACTTTTCGTTTAGTCTAAAACGTGTTACATGTTACAAGTTGTTCTTGTTGTTTGTGTTAGTCGTATTTAAAAAAATGCTATGTCTAATCCAGATATGGGCATAAATTATTCTATAACATTACATCTTGGCAAAAAAATAAAAACAAAAACATGAACTTTAATTTGAGTTGTGGTTCATGTGAAATAGTAGCTCTGACAGCTGCACAAACAAGACGACACACACTCTTGCAGTATATTCTTCCTCTTCACCGCAAATTCAGAGCCAATTATGCACTTCATGATTCTGGTCAAAGGCGCTTCTCAGACAATCACCCTAATGAGTTGGTCCTCCTCCAAATATGGAAAGCTCCATCACTTAGGGTGTCTGCCTCTGAATGTGTGTGTCCGCAAGAACGGGATGTTCCGCGTTTCACACACAAACACACGTTAAAGGAAACACTTGCTATGAATAACAATTTCCTAATTATCACTATGAGATACTTAATGGTTTTTTATTAGGATTCAGAACATTTTTAATTAGTTTGCAAAAAAAAAAAGATCCCCAATAGGAGCGTTTCTATTCAAATTATATTTTATTTTCGTTTATTAGTACAAGTTCATGATAATAAATTTAACTGACTTTAAACAAATCAGCAAACTGTTCTATTTTACTGTTTTAAAGAAATTGAATGTGATTGTATGTTTAAATGTTCACTGAAACTTTTGAATCACGAAATTGGAAAGACAATTTACAATTAGTTAAATGTGAAATTCATATTCGTAGTTATTACTGTGATATTATGTTTTTAGTTCATTTTTGTCAAAAGCTGTGCTTGTGTGTTTTTCTTCATTGGATCCCATCACTCATTCAATAGAAATGTGCCTAATATCCCATTTACATTTAGATGAAAACTAGATCTTTATTTTACAGGCTCTTTCAGATTTGATTATTAAGGGAAAGACTTTTATTTAAAACATGCGTGGAGGTTGACATCAAGTTATTCGATTTTGCTGATGTTCATACAATTTGTGTAAATGGTTTTTAAGTTGATAAAAATGCATATCTGTGTATATTTTTTATATTTATTTAGCTAACACATACATTTTCTTTTTATCTTTCTTTTTAATAATTTTTCCAATTTCAGCAATAGTTCTCTAATTTCTTACACCTGTTCTAAAATAAAGTTGTTAAAGTTATTCATCTTCTTTTTTATTTTAATTACTATATTTACTGATGTATAGATATTATTATTATTATTGAAATTATGTATTGATTTTATATAAAAGTTATGTAACTGTTGTAATAATAAATGGTTTTCTCGCAACACCAAACTCTATAAATAAAGTTGAATTTGAATGAATTTATCTTATTTCATATGAGAACCAACATCTTGACGCAAATTTTAAAGTTTTACCAAACAATTTCAGATTTTAAAAAAATCTGCAAAGGTGTACTATAAACTATCTGTATTCCATTGACTGCAGTCAAATGAGCCGCCGTTCACATTTCTGTGGTCCAATCAGCCGTCACTGGATTTTTGGTGTGAGTTTCATTCAATACTTACGGTAGCAGGGCTGAGAACGCTGGAAAATCTCCACCAGACTCCACGGAGCTTCTTGATGTGACCACGGAAATGTGAACGGCGGCTCATTTGACCGCAGTTGGAAAGGATTGTAAATGAATGAAAGAGCATTTGGATGTTAGCTTTCATTATTTTCTGCTCTGAGAAACCAATGGATTGAATGGATTGATCACAGCAACGTCAAGAAACATCAAAGAGTCTTTGGTGAACTGGAAGGAGAAAGAATCAGGATTTTGGAGGAAGTTCTGTCCATGAAGATCTGAGCTGACATCCAGATCAGAACCATACGGCTGAACATTACCCAGATTGATGGATGTTTTATGTAGCAGTGGTGAAGATTTACACTAGTGAGACACAGAACTATCATAATCAGACAGGAGGGGATCAGGGGCCGAAAGCCACGCCCCCTCAGAGGAGATTTATTAAACAGAGGCTTCAGATCAACATGAAAAATGTCTTTTTAAGACATTTAGGTTGTGGGATTTAGGTTAAAAACTTCATATCATAATTAAAACACAACTGGGAATGTTTTTTTTTTTTTATTATTTAAAAAATAGTAATTGGGGATCTTTAACTATGCTGCTTTTCACCTCATTTTAAGTAATGATCCCAGAAATCTAAAAAAGAGCAGCACAAGCTAAAAATAATTTATTAATAATGTAAAAACAAATCTTGTGTCTTATATCCTAAATCATTGAAAACACTGACGATGGATTAAGGCCTTTTTCTGTAAAAACATTGTTTGAGACTCCAATCAAGTTGTCTTCTCTTGATGTGACATAATGGCAGCAGTGTCTGCCCTCAAATTGTTGAGCCATTATTTCAGAGAACAAAGTGACGTGAAAACGACTCTGTTTGGTTTGGTTTGCTGACCATTTTTTTCTGGATTATTTGACGGTCCTAACAGTTAGCAGCAGGATGACGTCAGTTTATTATAGTATGTAGCGTTTCTTTTAAGAATTGAAAGTCCCACTTTGATCAACATTTGATTTGTTGAAAAAGAATTCCTTGTGGTCTTTTGATTATGGTGTTTGTAGATAAAATGTAAAAAAAAAAAACAAAAAAAACCCAAAACGGTTCCTTTCTAGGATGAATTCTGAGTTCCTTCACTACTAACTGCAGTATATGGTGTTTTTGCAATTTTACTGAATTGTCTGAATCTCAATTTCCAAAACTGAGTATCTGGGAATTTTTCAGAATTAACTGTAAAGAACCATTGATGCTCACTGGTGGAGAATATAGACCATAATGCATTGCATTTTAACAATTTTTGCAAAAAAAAAAAGGTCTAAATGTATCTTTTAATAAACAATCAACTTTTTCATCTTTAGAATCCAGTGGGTTTATAAATAGCTTTAGTAAAATGCTCCCATTGATTAAATCAGTGAGGTTATATTCACCATTAAGAAAAAAGTAGTGAACATGGTGTCCAAATTGGTTTCAAAATTCAGGATAGTTTTTTAGTAGTTGGGGAGTATGGAGGGAATTTGGCCATGATTTCTACAGAGGAGCTCAAGCTCATTAGAAATTTGTAGGTGGGACCATTAATGTGGAGGAAGCCTGCCTTGACTTACCATCAACCATTTGTTTACACTCTCTCCTGCTTAAAGCCCTGAATCCCCAACCTAACATTTCCAGCTATACAGCTGTACAGTTTTGGTCCAGAGTTTTGCTCAGAATAGAAAACAAAGATGTTCATGGATCTACAATATTTGTCTGCTAGTTGAAGATGTAATGATTCTTCCTGAATCTGGAAAAAAACGATTCAAACTCTGTTCATCGTTGCAGAAAATTAGTTTGTCGTGGCCTGTGCCTACATTTAGAAATGCAGAGCAGATGACATTTCTCCATGCTGTTTGTGTACGTGCATAGTAGACATTTGCGCTTCCCTCCTGGGAAATTCTCACAACCCCTTCAGATTTAAACGTTTCACATAAGTCAGTACCTCCGAGATTTCTTGATCTTGTGATTGCAACTACTAACGATTGATTGCAACTCCTTCCTGGGAGCCGTGCTCTTTTTTCTTAACTCTCTTTAGCTCTTTTTTCTCTACAAGCCGCGTGTGAACGGTCATTTGCGCTGAGTGTGCACACAGCAGCTGGGGGGGGGGGGGGGGTTGCGCTGAGCGGTCCGTAGAACAACATGAACAGAGAATGAAAGGATTTGTGATCATTTCAATGTTACGTATAATTGTTTATTTGCATCGGATCTTTCTGTTAGCATGAAAACAGTTTGATGTGAGGAGCAAGAAAGAAAACATACTTGGCCTTAAAATACCTTTAATTCATTGTGTTGAGAAAGAAAGAAAAATTAGAAAAAATCAAAATTGTGACTTTAAAACTGAATCGAATTGAATTGAGGTTCGACTGAATCGTTACATCCCTTACTAGCTAGTTGATGTATCAGAATGGAGTGGAGCAGGAAGCGTGTAGCCCACCAGCTGTAGTTCTGACGTCACAGCTACAGCTATCAATGACATTTATTTGTCTGCTCCACATTTACAACAATTTGAATAAAAAGACATTCAGAAATGCGATAAGAATTTTATTTTTTAAAATATGTGTCCTACATTATCAAAAAAATGCCAAAAGAACATGTTAAAAACACTATTTTCATTGGAGTCGGTCTTTGAACTCCTTTTAAATTGTCAAAGTTTTAAATATCATTTCATCCCATTGCTGAACACTTTGTTCTATTCTGCTACAAACAGGGCTGATCAACATTAACCCGAAATGAATCATTTTCACTTTTACAATAAGAATTTGTATATTAGCTATTAAATATTTTGCATTTTTACCTATTGAATGACTGATTAATAATTGAATTACACAATCATTAGTAGAAATCTGTACTGCAAAGCAATGACATTCTACTTGTTTGTCATTATTTCATTGTAAAACGTTTGTAATGAGACAAATCTGAAGTATTTCTCGTGTCATGTGCCAGATCAGCTGAAGCCTTTGTCATCATTACTTTCCATAATGAATCTCAGATTGGACTGATGTCTAGACTGCCTGCTACAATTGCCCATGAGCAGTTTTGTGTTCTAAAAAAAGCCCTTTGTTGCTTCAGCAAAATGCAGCATCGATCAAACAAATGACTTCATGATCATTAAATCTCTTTAAAGTGGTGGAATCGAATCAATGGCCAGTACTAAACACTCCAGACACGGCGTGAACTTGGAAAATGTAAAATTTGATTTGATGTGCCTCTTTTTTCTGTACTAACACGAGACAGTTCTTCTTAAAGATGTGCATGTAGGGAATGATGATTTCTGTAAACCAGTTTGGCCTTAAAATAGGGAATGATGTGTTAGTAAATAAATGCTTAAAAAAGTTAAATCTATCCTAACGTTTATCAAGAAAAGAACTACAAACTCATTCCAACATTACTTTCTATTTTTCATCAATTAATAGTTGGAGTGTCAATTGTGCTTAGTTAATTACAGACAAATGAATGTATTTTTCTATTGTGTTGATCTAATTTTTACACTATAAAGTTACTGTTTCTTCATAAATAACATATATGCTTTGTTTTTTTTTCACTTTTTCTCCATTGCTTGTGTCTAATCAAGACAAAGAATGATGACATGTGATGAAGTCAGAGCTACTGCCATATGTGGATCAGTAGATTTACTGTGATTTAGAGAAGAGAACAGTTAAATAATGTTACTGACATTATGTAATTGTTGACAGTAAAACACCACTGGACCGCTAGATTGAAATGCAAGTGAATGTGGGAAATGTGTCACAAAATGTGTCACATCTAGAGATCAGTTTTGTCTACGATTTAGAGGCTGTAAATTGTGGAGTCAGTTTTCACACCTTGCAAACAAAGAAATATCAGAATTATCGTTTAAAAAAAAGCTTAAAAAATTATCTGATGCTTCACTGAATTTAGTTTTTTTCTTTTTTTTGTTCTGTTTTAATTTATATTGTTGATAATATGTGTCTCATGTGATTGTATGCACAGCTATTGTTGGAACTGATTATTGTTTTGTTGGGTGGAGGCCTTCATACAAACCCTTTGGGGTTTTTTTATCTCTTCCTGCACCTATTCTATTTGAACAAGTTTCTTTGAGTCACATACTAAGTCATAAAGTCACAAATAAAGTCACAAAGTAAATATATATTTCAGTACATAACATATTGTACTGTAGTATTATAATGGAGGGTTGGTATAACTGTTTGTATTCCATGTTGCTAAGTTCTCTTTCTGTAGAATTGAAAAACTGCCACACGGGGTGGGAGGACAGGTATGTCCCCCCCACACCGAGAGACCCTAATTGATGATTTTTCTTCTTTGATTTCTCCAGCTTCATGTCCTCAGCATTACGTTTTCTTTTTCTCTACACAGTGTTTAGTGACTGTTCAATACTGTTTTTAATTTTGACTAACTCGTGGTGCGACATCATTGAACTGTTTTGAGGTGAAAGTTTGGTTTTCCGAGAAGAGTTTGAGGTTTTGTGACTGAAGCTTGAAAATTGGGTTTTGTGAGAGCAGCTCAGAAAGTGTAATAGCAAAGCTTCCTTCACACCGTCCACGGCGATATGTCTTTAAGTTAGAGCTTCCAATGAAGAGTTCTGTATGTAGACGTGAATTTTGAGCTTCTGTTTTCAAGACTCTTGCCTTTGCCCATCAGTAGACAAGTTACTATTACCATTTTTGGGCTCTACGTACAAAACGTGCAGCCATTGAACTCGCATCGAAAGTTAAACCTGCTTAAATTCTGACCAATCAGGGACTTGGATTTGGTGATGACACATGCATGGCGTCCCTTGTAACAGTTTGAAAATCGAAAAACCCTGGAAGATTCATCAGATTTGAACATTTCCCATCAAGTTTAGTCCAACTGTAGGTGGCGCACTAGTAAACAGTAGCAAAAGAAGATACTTGCTCAGTGTGAACACCTAAATGCTTTTAGCAGGTTCTGGACACGCATCACATGCTTGGTGTGAAAGCAGCTTTAGGCGTTAACCACATCCTTATGTGAACGTCGATTGGCTGCAGACGGACTTCTGGTGAGAACAAAGTGAGGAGAAACGCTTGGTTGAAAAGAGAGGTACAAAAAATGGAGAGGACACACAAGAAGTTGGTGTTATGGGTTGAAAATCTGCATTTCAAAAATGCTCTGCAACAGAAGAACAAGGATGTGCCTACTTTTACCAAAAAAAAAAAAAAAAAAAGTCTCCAACGCAGCTCAAGGTTAGCTTAGCATAAATCTTGCAGCTACAGCAGCAATAGCAAAATGCTTCACTAAATGAAATGAGTTTAGGGGAGTGGGACAAGTATAGTACCACCCCTCTTACTTAAAATACAAAAGAGGAACAATCTGATTGGATCACAATTTTAATTTAATTCATCCTACAGAAAATGAGTCAGTGAGAAGAAAGCACATTTTAGTTCAAAAAACAGTTTTTTGCCTTAGAAAGTAAAAATTCTGTGATCAAGGTTTTTTTTCATTGCAGTATTTGAATAGTTATAGATAACTTTGAAAACAGTTCACACACATCTTAGTGTGTTTGTGAGATACGTCACAAGTTTATGCAGAAAGCATGATGGTTGCATAAAACAGTAGGGGCGGCGGAGGGGCGGGATTTCCAAAATGGTGGGTTTGGGGTAAGTTGTGCCACAAAATCTTCTGAGGAAAATTTTGAACCCTCATGTTACCCTATGGGGTCCAGATGACCCCACCCTTACAGTGTGAGACCCCTAAGGCCGATCCTGCTCAAGAGGTATGGGTCAGAACTGTTTAATGGGTCCATTTAACAAGGGAAACGCTCAAAATGCTGGATGGAACCAGACCGCACCACACCTGATGGGATTTTCTTTGGGATTTTCTTTGTTTTCTTATGTTCAAGATTGAAGAAAATAACCTATTATGGTGGAGAAGTTAAGGTTGGAAGTCTCCTATAATATAATAAATCATAATAGTAATAAAATCAAAATATCACAAATTTCAATGAAAACACTTAAAAATGAAGCTTCTTACAGGAATTATTAGGTAGATTAAATAACATAATTGGATTTTTTTTATAATTAATTATTTGGCTAAAAACTTGATTGCATAACAGCAGAAATCTGTTAAAAAAAGGATTTAGTTGAAATTTGATTGCATTTTTTGTCTAAATTTAAAAAAATGAAATCAATGTTTATTTATAAACCAATAGAAGTTTCTCCTGATAAACATGTAAGATGTTTCCATTTTATGTAAAATTCATTTACAACGCTTTGTGATTATAAAATGTACTTTTCCAACTTCACAGGATTACCTATTGTTTAAATAAAAACAAACAAAATGTGCGACGCTTTGCCGTTCCCTTTGTCTCATGCAAGTCATGCTCTGTGGACTTTGTACACTAACTTGCTCAGCTTCCTCACTTTCAGGGGGATTGTGTATCGAATCAAACACTGCAAGCTGTGCAATTACCAGAAATGCTGATGTATTATGCAAATATTTCTACACTCCTTGAACCACTGAGCACACATCTAATCTATTCCTGAGACTGATTGATTTTCTTCAGTTTCTGAAGAGTTGCGCTTGTTGTTTTACTTTGGAGGAATTTTTTTTTTTTTCTGTGTTTTGTTGCTTTGTTTCTCTGGCTCTCAAGTCCTTTTCTGGTATTCCTGTTCCCACTCCTATTTGTCACAATCTCCTTGTTGTGAAGCCCACTTTTTTTTTTTAAAACTTTAATAATTTTTTTGTACATTTCTCTAGGGATGTCCCGATCTGATCATGTGATCGGAAATCGGGTCGATTGCATGGTGGAGGACTCGATCGGTATCTGACTTTTTCCTCCGATCAGTGTAGAATATTCTGTGTATTCTTATTATTATCAGACATTTCATTTATTCTTATTATAATCAGCACTTTATAGTTCAATCTTATTATTCCGGATAAATACTCCACTAGATGTTAGCATGTCATGAACAGATTACAAAATGTTGTTGCCGTAAAACCCAGCAGAATTCGGCAGCAGTTTAAACCGGATGCTAACATAAACAAGCTAGCGATGTGGTCACAGATTCAGACTTCCGGGATCAAAAACGCTTGTAAAAGCGCTTTAAAGTGACAACAAGTGTCTCTATTAGTTTGTCTTAATGTAAACAACCAGCTATAAAGGCATTTCAACGGAAGAGTTTTTGTTTCTTTTTAATGTTAAGCCCTTCATGCTGCAGAGCAGCTGCTAACTGTGCTAAGCTAAGTGCTAGCTCCGTGATTTAACTCCTCAGGACCCGAGCTGTTCTTTGAAAGGCCTGTTTTATTTATCTGACAGAACTAAAAGTTAAAATTAAAATGACAACTTGGGTAATAAAACCGAAAATGTGATGTCTTAAGTGTTTTAAAAAACTAATCACATAATCTAAAAACAAACAAACCCCCTAAAAAAAAAAAAAAAAACAACTGTTTCTAATGATATGAGCTAGTCATGAACACTCATCAGCAAATTCATGCCAAAAAAACGTAATCGTTCATTTTTTGAAGAATTTTAAATGAAGACAGGAATCACATTTGATTAAAAATGTTCAACAGCTCTAAAGATTTTAAAGCTTAAGTCACTAAACTTTCTCATGTGACTAATTATCAATTTACGACGGAGTATTAGGGCCACCAAGAAAAAAAAAATTACGAGTTTTTTTCTCGTAGATATACGACTTTAAATCTCGTAAATGTATGAGTTTTAATCTCGTAGATTTACGACTTTTTTCTCGTAATGTATTAAAATCGAGGGGAGTCTACATTCCAGCGAATTTATGCCATGAACTGAAGCAGAGCCACCAAACTGTGAAAAGCGTCTGGGATTTCATCAGGTAAACTGAATGTTTAAAATATTTCAAATGTTTGGAAGTTTCTTTATTTGATTTACAGTGTATTAATGTTTTATTGGTTGATGCTGCTTGCAGGATCTCTGCAGATCCCGTTTATGAAGCGGTCCATATCCTCCAGCTGTCCACTTCAGTCATTTCTTCCTCTGACAGACCAGATCTCCTCCAACTCTGTGATGCTTCCGTCTGAAGAGTACGAGTTTTTGGAATTTTCAATGTTCTTGTGCTAACGTGACAGACTATTGTCATTTCTCAATGTTGTTTTGTGTCGAGACGGGACGTTTCATTTGGGGAAGGAGGTGTCCGGAGCTCTGTTTACGTTCTCTTTTGGTTTCTGAGCATGACAGAGACATGATGTAAGGTGACGTAAGGAAATGAAAGATGTAATAAAGTGACGATCCTGATGAACATGTATCTCTGAGCTCTTTATTTTACATATGAAACTCCGCACTGTTGTGTATTGTTAGCTGTTTACAAACTGCATTACCCAGAAGGCCAAGCGACTGGTCGCATGTTTGGTGCACGGCAAGTAGTAAGCAGATGAGCGCCAGTCATGCACAGTGCAGCAGTAAGAAGAGACTGTTAATAAAAAGTCTGTTTAACACAATAATAGCGCCTCTTTTGCTTACTTGAAGATACGCAAGACAACACACGCACTACCGAACCCGGAAATAATTTGATTTTGAATCGCCAAAAGGTTCAGAATTTCTTTGCTTTTAACACCGATCTGGACATAATCTACACCAGATTCTCCACGTCTTTCATCTTCAAGTACGGCTCTGATAAACAGACAACTTTGGTTCTTTTCTCATTAAATTAAGACTTTTAATCTCGTACATTTACAAGTTTTTTTCTTGTAAATTTGCGACTTTAAAAGTTGTAAATTTAGCTTATGACTTTTAAAGTCATAAAGATACAACTTTATTCTCATAATTTAGCAGTTACGACTTTTTTCTCGTAAATTTACGAGATTTAAAGTCTTAATTTTAAAAATATTTTTTTCCTCATAAAGTGGCCCTAATACTCCGTCGTATCAATTATTTAACAAGGAAATACTTTTTTTCCCCCTAGTTTATATTTTCTCTATTTTTACTTGTTTATTAAAGCTACATCACTGAGGTGTTCTATTTAAGTTTTTAATGTTAAAATAAGGTTAATTAAATATAAATAAGGGACAACACAAATCTGTTTATTTAATCTGTTCATGTTGTAAATGTGTTAAAAAAGTATCGGATCTGGACTCGGCATCGGCAGATAGACAAAATCGAATGACTCGGACTCGGATCGGGCCCAAAAAAACCTGATCCCTACATTTCTCACCTGGACAGCTGCCTATTCACCAAATATTTGTTTCTCATTCTAGTCTGCTGTAAACTGCATTGTTGATCTAAAGCTCCCATGCAAACAGGTGTGTCTAAAATCAAACCTCACTAATCAAGGACGCCGCATTAACATTAGTGATGTTGCGGCCAACATTTTCCATTTACGGCGAATCCTGAACGTGAATAACCGCAGCGAAAATGATGCAGTTCAGCGGCGGGGAGTTTTTGGTGGCTTCCAGACAAAGTCCTCGCCATCTGCTGAGCTTAAATATTTAGTCATGGTCTGTTGCAGCATGCCTCTCCTGGGCTCTGTTTACCATGTGGAGGGAACAAAAGGGTCAGGTGGTGGCAGTTTGAAAGGAAAAGGGCAACGGCTCATCTGCTTCGGTTACATTATGACGCGCCGGAGAGGAGCGGCTCCTCCTAATTAGCGCTGAGTTTGACTTTGGCAAAGCACCACAACCTCACACTGAAGTGTTGGAAAGGGATCGTCTCAGGCTGGGAGTCTGAGCTAAGACCAGGACGCCGGGGACACTTCAACTTCCTTTTGCTGTTCAGCAGAGACACATTTCACTGATCCGAGACAGATAATTCCACCTGATGAGCGCCGTTTTCTTTCTATTCCATTACTTCTGACCTGGATCTTCAGCAGCAGCTCCAGGCCTGTTTAAGGTGTGCATATGTGTACATTTAGTGCGCGGTGGGGACTCGTGCTCGGCCAACCCGACTTAATGCAGAGAGAACTAATGCGAAAACTCACGCCTGCACACACGCACATGGGCCAAATTTCAGGCAGACAGCTGTGCATTAGGCATTCATCACATCGCCTTAGTGTCATGTACTATGTGACACCGTGTCATGCTGGGTAAAATTACATCCTTTGTGATCTACAGCCCTGTTGATGAAAAGATGGTCGGGACAAAACTGATTGAATGTTCATGCAGCACTGCCCGCTGCGTTTATGCATGACTGACTCTATGAGCTCAGGTGCTTTAGTGCTTGTGTGTGTGAGTGTGTGTGTGGTTGTGAAATGATTCAAAAAAATGAAACCAGTGGAGTTATCTGAGCTAAAAAAAAAAAGGGAAAACTCAAAGCAGAAAATGATTATTGTTGCAATCAAACAGGTATAACTGCTATTATCAATATAATTGTAGTTTCACTTGTGGGTCACAAAATGTCCTTAAATTTAACAGAGCAGGAGCAGATCCATGACGTTTTGATAATCTACTTCGAAAGACAAAAGAAAAAATATGGAATCTGGACGAAAACATGCTTTAGTTTTGATTGAAAATAAAAAAAATATTCAGGCCGCGCATGTTGATGTGTTAACGCACGCGATTATTAAATTATGATTAACGAGTTATTTTTATTAGCGCAAATTAATCGCATTAAAACACTTTGTCTGTTTATTTTCCCATTTAAATTGTAGTTATTTACAAAATAAATACATATTCAATTGGTTTTAAGTACTTTATTCATGTCACTTTTTGGTTTAGATTGTATTTTACAAAAAGTGGACTATTTGATCCGTGATCTGGTGCGTTGTCATGGTTACACGACAAGTGTCGCTGAGGCTCGACTGCAAAGAAAAGCAAAATAAATGCTAACCTTCATAATAGGTTCAGTAAAGCTTCAGTTCAGAGAAAATTCACGTCCCTTTGCTTGTTTTTGTTCAGATAATGAAGGAAAATCTTGTTTCCAAGCCGCCTGCGCTGCGATATAGAGCAGCAACAGGAAGTTGTTTTAGATTCATTTTTCAGGTTTGCAGGTTGGTTTCTTATGGCTGTTCATGCATATCTGTTTTCTGGGAGTAAGACTGCAGACATAAAAGACTTTAGAGTTCTGCCTATCTGACACTTTTGTGATTTCTCAGGGAACACTTCAACATTTCAGACAATAACAAAGAAGGACATTTTTCTCGCCTTTTTTTTTATTTTTTAAATTTAAAAGCGCCATATTGTTTTCAAACGTACCTAGTAAAACACTCACAACACAAAGGGATTGATATATTAAATGTTTTAATCGATTTATAGACCTAAATAAAAATAACTGTGCTAAAATTTAGTTTTGTGTGTAAGTTTCATTTTGGCAAATACTGTAACTAGAAAATTAATTGCGATTTCTCGCGATTAAGTTCTTCCAGATTTGCAATTGATCCGTTTTTGTTTTTTTAACCAATTCCAGGCCCTAAAATGTATACATTTTAAAGCAGGAAGTTTTTGGAGCTTTTATTTCAGAACTGCAGCTTTTTCACTCATGATGTTGATGTTCTTCAGGGAAAAAACTGCAGCTTAAAGAAATGCTGCGTTCATGGGGTGTCAGGAAAATGACAGACTCAAAAACACACAAGATCATCTGGACAATCTTCCAATATCACATGAGTGATAGACAACGGTCAATGGATTTATAGTGCGCCATCTATGGAGAGACACAAGAACAGAGATTATCAATATAATTTATGCCAGTTTGGCCAGTCTGGCCAGATCTTGAGGACCAAAACCCCCCCCCCCCAACCATCACCTTGAGCCAAGTGGGAGTCCCTCCAATATGTGTTCCACCTGATTGTCATTTTCGCTGGCTCATGAAATTCCCACGGAGCACAGATTTAAGTAAAGCTCCTTCATCAAGTCATATCAAGGTAGAAGTTGAAGGTTTCGTATAAGAGCAAACATATCGATTTATCTCAGACTCCAGATTTATTGGGAGAGACCTGAACAGAGCGGAATTACATCACCAGCCACTCGAGGCGGTCCATGCAACCGCAACCGGAGGATCAGGAAACTTTAAAATAAGTTGTAAATAATAAAGTGTTTAATATGCATGTTTTAGATTTCAAATATTTTTGATTTAATTTAAATTCTCAATTTTCTAAGAGAAGTTTGGTTTAAATAAATAACAATTACTGTTAAATTGTTCTGGTTCAACCTAAACCAAAATAATCTCAAGGTAATATTGTTCTTTAACACAATGCTATTTACAATTTTCCTTTACATCTATAGATGAAAGCACATTTATGTTGGTTTGACGTCATATTTCATTTCAAATATAAAAAAAAAAAAACATAAAAGCATATTACACGGTAAAAAGTAAAACATTGGATCAGTTAATAGAAGCTTTCTAAATTTGTTACATAAAAATCTTAGTTTTTATTAAATTACATGTTTAACTTTAGTAAGCCATCAACTCATTTTTTAATTTGATGAAAACTAATTATTTTAAATGTAAAAAATTACAGAACTTTTATTTACTAATTCAATGTTATTTTTTCTTTTTTTGTAATGTGTGGTTCCCTTCTGCAAATACACAACATCACTCAAATTGTTGTTTGCTTAAAAAATCATTTTTTTTGTTAGTTTACATTTCTTGTTGTTTTTCCTTTTCTTCTTGAGTGTTTGCTTTTTCTGAAAAAAATTATATTGGTAGAGCTGCATTTTTTTCCTGAATGTTCTTAATGAATTTTTTTAGATTTGTACGACAAATTTCTATAGATCAACATTATTTCAGGGAATATTTTTTTTTTGTTGCAGTTTTGGAATGTGCTTTTTTTAGTCTAGGAGTAAATAAAAATACAAATTATTAATTGAAAATTTAAAAGTTTGCACTTGGAAGAACATGAACGCAGGGAGAATGGATTGAAACAAAAAATATATAAATATCTAAACTGGAAAAGTTGCATTACCTCCCATAATGCTTGTGTGAAGCAATATAGGTTACTCTAATTGCTGAAGGTGAAAAATGCAAAAAACTATTTGCAAAATACTAAATTGCCTAAAAGACAAGAAAAAGGGGTAGTAAGTTTGCTTTAAAATCCTTAATGCATGCCAACTTTTTGGCAAAAACAGGTAGTGTGTTGCTTAAATATTAGATTAACTCCAAATTAGCCCAAAAAACGTTAGCAGATGCCCAATTAGCCCAAAGAGCTAGCACATTGCTAAAATACTAGCTAAACTCAAAAAAGTCTAAAGATCCTCAGAAAATCCAAAACTTAAAAAAAATCTGTTGCTAAAATGTTAGGTAAACTCAAAAGAAGCCAAACAGACAGTAGATAACGAATTATCCCAAAATGTTAGCATGGTGATAAAATATTAGCTAAATCCTAAATTAGCATCACAAAAAACCTCAGCAGATATTAGCCAAACCGTTAGCATGCTGCTAAAATATTAGATCAGGGGTGTCAAACTGAACAGGAGAAACATAAAATTAAATTGTTAAAATTCTTATAATTTAAAAACCAAGCTTTCTTTAACATTACTACGAATGAAAAACATGTAAATTATTCCAGAATAATTCAATTTAAACTTTAAATAACTTTCAATATTCTGCTCTCTATAATAATACATTCTGTCAAAATTATATAAATTAGAAATAAAGTAAATGTTAAAAGAAAAAACTTTCAAATTTCTGTTTATGGATATCATTTTATTTAAAAAAATAAACGCATAAATGTCCCAAAGGATTTTTCTCTCCATAATATATATCACAGTTCTAACATCGGGTTGTTAATAACAATAAAATAAAATGATCTGAATGAGTAGGGCTGTAATGAGTATCCAGGTGCTCGGGTATTCGCGATCTGCTCCCGAAAATCTGAGTATAAATATTCGCGACGTCCAAGATCGCTGATTTTCGATCTTTATAAATATAGTAAATTGTAGTAAAATATGATCAGAATATTTTCTGGTAATGATGTATTTTTCTTCTGGAATTCAGATTAATGTATTATTTTAAGTTTACAAACTAAAACAAAGCCGAAAGAGCCGCGGTAGTAACCGAAAGTAAACACATCTTAGATGTAGAGAAACTTCCGGTTTTCAAAGTAAAACTACCGAGAGTTTTTTTCCGTTCAAAAACTGAGACTGAAGTTCTGTTCACTGACATAACCTCTGAAAAAATGAATTAGCTTTAACATCTGAGCTTTATCTCAGTGTTTACATTCTTTTGATTATGGTAACTCTTCAACAGTTGAAGCAATTAATAAAACTCCATCTTATTCTGAAGAAACGCAGCCTCGCGCTGCTGAAAGGAGGATGGAATCAACGTGAATCAGATGATTCTGCTGCGGGAGGGGATACTTCTTTCACACGGGCTGTACACCGAAAAATATTGAAGAACTTTGTGGATAAAAAACATTTTTAAGTTTTGTTGTTAAATGATCCAAAACGGCAGTAATTTTTATCCTCTTTATGTTGTTTATTTTACTGCTGAACTTAACCAGAAGACTGACAAAAAAAAGTTTAAAATGACAACATTTCTTTCTATCTGAATCTTTTTGGGTTTTTTAAAATCAGTTTTGTTGATTCTGATCTATTGCTCTAATTAAATGTATAAATGTTGGTGATTAATACAAATACTTTCAATTTTCCTCCATCTAGTGAATATTCTCATAGCAATAAACATAATATTAAAAAGTGAGAATCGTGGTTCAACTCGTGAATCATTGAGCTTGATTCGTGAATCGTATCGGATCGCCACCTAAGCAACGATCCACAGCCCAATGAATGAGTTAGTATAATGTTAGTATAAAGTGAATTTAACACCTTAATGCCAAATTATTTTAAAATTAATATAAAACGATGGTTCAAAAGTGAACAAAGTTTTTGAAGAATTTGCCACAATTTGTCATTTACTTTCAATGGGCCATATTTTCCTCAATATTTCAAAACTATAAAGTTTTCTGAACAAGCTAAACGGTTTGATTCCAAGATTGGTAAAAGTGTGATTGATTTTTTATGAGCTGAAAAAGGAGCAGGAGGATCATAGTGTGAATTCTTACTAATATTCTCTCTTAATGTTTAGAAACAAAAGCTAATGTTGAGAAGGTTTCTATTTTTGTTGACTTAATGATAATGTATAAATTTGCTTCCTTCCTCTCCTTTTCCAGCGATACTTGTGATTCCTTATGTGAAATGTAATTTCATGTGTTATTCCTGATTGCTTAAAATAAACCATTTCATGATTCGCCCAGATATTTACTGTTTGTGGATGCATCAGAGAGGGCATAAAATGTTGAAAAGAACAAGAAAACAAAGGTAACAAACCCTAAAAATGTAAATCTATCAAATTAAAAGCATGGAAAAGAATTAGGAGTGATTTCTGAAAATCACAACCAAACCTTTTCAAAGGAAGTAAAATACATAAAATGGAGAAAAAAACAACCTTCAAACAAAGATAAATCCTAAATGAAACATTTAAAAATTAATGGATCCTTTTACTGAACGTTGCTAGAAGTAAACCGATTTCCATCAAAGAGCCCCGGGAGTGCCTAAATACTGGGGATACTTTTTACTTCACTAAGTCGCACAGAGTGCACAGTACTCAGATGCCATCAACGCTTGTTTGTTCACTTCCTTTTAGAGGTTTCTCAACAGCAGCGCCGCATTTACCGTGACACGCCGGATGGCGCGAGGTGGAAATGAGAGCGAGGCAGATTCACCGCAGAGACAGGCTGGGAGATGAATGAGCGACGTATTGCTTCCCAGATTAGGTTTGTTTTCCAATCATCCTCCGGCCATATACCATATTGATTAAAACCTAATAACCTCATAAGACGCTCTCCTGAAGCTTTCACATCCTCCGCCATCCTCATCTCTCCTCCTTCCCCGTGCTCCTCCTCCCAACGTCCCCAAAGAGAAATGGCTCGCCGTCGTTCCTCTCAGTATTAAAGAAGCGCTGACAGCAAATCATTCTTCCTGACCTCAAAGTTGAGCCTTTAATTTTGATGATATCTATCAATCATGACAAGGATATCAAATGAAAAAAAAAAAAGAATTGACTGGGCTATATATCTAAACCTCGATTAAAAAATATTACCTTGCAACACACACATCAATCTATGAAAAGTGTCAAGTAGACAAGAGGTTCAGGAAGGGAAATGATCTCGGAACTCAACAACATTAGCTTTGATTGGTGCAACGTTCAGCTGACAGAGCTTTGTATTTATTTAGTAGCAATTGCTTGCACTAAATCTCATATTTTATACATCGATGCCTCCTTAAATTTTCATGAAGGTGAGGCTAACCTTGTTCAGTGATTTTTTTTTTTTTTTTGGAGTGGTCGTTCTTAGAGCTTTACATCGACTCTGACGAGCTTTGTCACTTGTAACAAATGTGTTTTACACACTGGACAATTCTGGTCTTTAGTGAAAGCACTCCAAACTATTTTCCTTTAGAAAAACAAAAATGATGGTTTTATTTATGCATGTGTGGAAGGCTTGATGCAGCTCTAAATGTCTTATTCTGCTTTTGATTCTTGTTTGCTGTATTGGTTGACTGCAGAGTTTCATCTTTTAGCAACAAGACTTTGTATTTGGTTTGTGTCTAATCAACTTTTAATTTGAAAGAGACCTTACTTCCTGGACTTTACAGTGTAAGTCATTATATACTCACGGTCGCTCCTTACAGGTGAAACATACATGTCCGTTGGGTTATTGCTTGCCAAGTATTAAAAATAGATGACTGGAAAAGAAAACGTAAGAGTTTTGTTGGGTTCACCTGTGAGGATGATAAATTAATAATTTTTTAAATAATTTTTTAATAAATTTTCCCCTTCCTCTTCAAGTTTCAATATTTGATTTTAATAGAATTGTTATCTTGTTGGAATGTTTTATTCTTTTACTTTACATTTTCATTTTTCCTGTCTTGTTTCTGACATTTGGAGGGGCTCTCTTTCTAATGTTCTGTTCTTATTGGCTGCGGGGAAGTTTGTAGGAAGTTTCTATATAAGGAAGTTTTGAAAATAGTCTCAAGAGGCCTCCTCTGGTTCTTATGTGATCAAATACAGTTATAAGTTGGCTGTTTCTCTTTGATTTGCCTGATTTCTTATCACACCTGCTTGGTCCGTTTGTAACACCACCCATTAGTCCTTCCACTGACAAGGAAGAAATGAACAATGCAAACATGCAAAAAGAAAAAGTCTTAAAAAATCACATTCCTTACAAGTGTCTATTATACAAAAAATATATAGGATTAGACAGAATTTTTTTGAAGTCATCTGAAATCTGACTTGTTCTGCAAGACCTTGCAACCTGTCCAGGGTGTACCCCCACCCTAGTATAGGCTCTAGCAACTCAACTTCAATTGACTCACAACCGTGCTGCTTTGTTTGCCCCAAAGGTCTAAAAAGTTCCAATTCCTTGTCTTTTACATTGGATGCTGAATGCAGGTTTGCTCCTGCAATGATGTTCATCTGTTTTCTCAACTTTAATTCCTGGAACTCTGCTGGTTCTAGGGTTCCCCAAACAACTTGCACCAATTTACCATGTCCTGACACCTCGCACTAGTCACCATGGTCAAAGATTGGAGTGCACTCCAGTCTACAATCCCAATTTGTTGCAAGTCAGTCAAAGTGATCAACTTAGTCCCTCTGGTATCAACAGCTTGTGTTTACAGAGGTTGAATCAGGATTGTAGGCGGGTCATTTAATCCTGTTTGAGTCTAATTCCTGGAGGTAGTTGTGGGTAAATCTTTCTCTGTGGGGTAATTGAATGAATGAATGAATGAAATGTTTATTTCAAGCAATCAGGTAATGATACATAAAATAACATATCACATAAATCACAAGTTTAATTAGCTTAAAAGAGAGTGGAAGGAAGCGAACTTATATAATCCCACCCCGGCTCGACCATAACATTCTCTTTAAGTGAATTACCAACATCCAATTCAGGACTTAATATTAAATATTTATACCTTTAAAATCATACAAATAGATTATTAAGGATAATTAAGAACAGGGACATGATCAAATTTCAAACATCCAAAGATAAATCATTTATATTAATCACGACCAAAAATGTAAATACAGTTAGCCGATTGATTATCATCAGGAAAACATCCTCCACAGCAATCAATAGCAGAAGCCCAAGCACATTCAGAGCATCATCACCAGAAAAAAAACCCCACACTAACCAGCATCAGAAATATAAAGCATAATAGATGACTAACTATAATCAACTGAATATATTCCAGACCCCAGCATCGATCAATACAGAAGATCCTCCCGCCGATGATGATCCAAGTATACCAGAGAGCTCTGGGACCGATCAATACAAATCACTTTCCCAGATGATAATCATTAAATATCATCAGAAATAAAAATCATCTACATTATTAAATGCAAAAAAATAAAAAATCTCATTAAAAAAGACAATTTGTGTAGATTGCATTCATCAAAAAATATTTATGTTAATAAAAGAAGTAATAAGTAGAAAAGAGAAAAACTTCAAGAATATGTGCAAAATCAGTGATACATACAGTTTAGGAGCAAGTTTATAGCCAAGTAATAGTTCTTCGTTGTTATGACTAGAGAGTATCCACCTTATTCCTGGGGCCGCTGATGTAAAACGGGTCATGGGTGTAACTTCCGGTTTAGCAACCGGAAGTTACACAACTCTATCTGTTTCCACTGAAAGTTAGCGGTTTTCTTCACCTTGGCGGTGCATTCAAACTTTAGAAGCGTGTTTTACCCTCTAAAGTTTCAAAAATGGCTTTGCGCAGCTCAGGTACATGTTGTGCAGCTCGCGGTTGTTCTAACAACCAAACTAAATTAAATTTGTGGCTTAAGGAGCGTTGTGTGGAACACGGGCCGCTGACGAAGAGGGAGTGCAGCTGCCCTCCTCGGTACAGATGTTACCGTCTACCGGGCGAGGATGAAGCCAAAAGGATGTGGCTGAAAAATTTAAATCTTAAGAAGCCACCCAAGACTTTATATGTTTGTTCGTTTCATTTTGTGGATAAAGTACCCACGGAGGACAATCCGTATCCGACATTATGGTTGGGTTACTCCAGACCACCAGAGAAGAAGAAACGCCGGGTACTGCAGAGACCTGACAGCAGTTTAGCAAGAGCAGGTAAGATACTTCATGTGCAATTGCTGAATCTCCCTGGTATTAACTCTTCAACCGCAGCTAACTTTGTCAAAGCATGAAACGGGCTAAAGCTACACCGCGCGATGCAACCCTCATTGGCTCTGGCAGCATGTAAAAACAAACATGTAAAATGATGAGGTTACAATTGATCAGTATGTGTGCTAACTCCGGCAGAAATAAGCATAAATAAAATAATTATGATGTTTACTTTCAGTTGTATGTGTGCATTTGCTTTTTTGTTATGTATATCTTGCTTTTAATATGAATTTGCTAAATTGTTTTGTTTTGTTTTTAACCCGTTTATGGCGTACTTTGAGATTTCCTTAAAAATTAAATGCAAACATAAACAGCAGGAGTGTAAAAAGGACGCTAACGTAAACACTCGGTCAAGCTAGCTAAATGATCACAGATTCAGACTTCCGGGATCAATAACTCTTTAAAAAATGCTTTAAAATGACTGCAAGTGTCTCTATTGGTTTGTCTTAACGTAAACATAAAGCAATTTTAAGTTTCTGTTTCTTTTAAATGTGAAGCTCTTCGCTGCTAACTGCTACATGCTAGCGCCGTGGTTTAACTCCTTACGACCCGAGCTGTTCTTTGATATGTCTGTTTTATTTATCTGACAAAGTAAAAAAAAAAAAAAAAAAAACTGTTGTGGTAATAAAACCGAAAATGTGACGTCTTAATAACCTAAAATAATAATAATAAAATAGTCTTTAAAAAAAAAAACCCAACAAATAGTTATTTTTTTTCTTTCTTTCTTTTTTTCTACTTGTTTATTATAGCTACTTCATAGATGTGTTCTATTTTAGTTTTTATCAACGTTATAAAAAGTTAAGGAAATATAAATAAGAGACCACACAAATCTGTTAATTTGAATTTGTTCATGTCTTAAACGTGTTATAAAAGTATCAGATCAGGACTCGGTATCGGCAAATCCACAAAATCAAATGACTCAGAATTGGATCAGGTCAAAAAAAAACCTGATCGGGACATCCCTAATAATTATTATTATTCACTACTGACACCTATTCATGAAAAAAGACGCAAACAGCAGCTGTAAATCTTAACTTGATTATAAAATCATGCCCTGTTGATGTATTTTAAAAAAAACTTGTATTGTATATTGCAGATACTTTTGACGTGCAAGTGGATTTATAATTTTGCATTATGTTTTGGTGACCCTCGGATGATCACGATGAGATGGAAGAGAACGACCCATTCTGCAAAGTATCTCAAGACGCCCAAACACAGTGGTCAGACCCATCAATGGAGGATCACACTTACACCAAGAGGGCCACCATCTTGCACAGAATGTCTGCACCGCCTCCAGAATCCCCACAACCTGTTGCTAATCAAATCATTGAAAATGATGCTGACTCTCTTTTGTATACAGGGATCCCACTCACTGAATTCCAAACACTTGTATTTTGTTTAAAACCTTTCTCTCCAACCTCACTCTCAATGCCAGTTGTGGACCAAATTTTGATGACTTTAATGAAGCTCAGACAAAACTTTGTTATGGCTGATCTAGCCCGCAGATTTAAAGTGTCACAAAGCAAGGTTAGTAAAACAGTTCGAATGTGGGTTGACATTATGTGTGAACACATGAAGGACCTAGTTGTGTGGCTGCCACGTGAAACAATCAGAGCAACATTGCCAAACGCTTTTAAAGACCATTTTACAAACACCACTTGTGTAATTGACTGCACAGAAACAGTTATTCAAAAAAAAAAAAATCTGGATTCAAGAAGTGAGTCATACAGTCACTACTATGCAAACAATACTGTGAAAAGTTTAGTAGCTGTGTCTCCTTCTGGTGTTATCATGTTTTTCAGATGCTTATGGCGGTAAATGCAGTGACAGATATATAACACAAAACTCTGGTTTCTTAGACTACTTAAGACCTGGAGATGAGAGGTTATGGGTGATCGTGCGGTTACAGTCAGGACCTACTGGAGGAGCGTAGGGTGAACTTAATAATTCCAGCATTCACACGTAAAGGGTGCCAGCTGACCAATGAGAAAGTCACACAAACACGTCGCATTGCTCATGCTCGCATTCATGTTGAGCGTGCCATAAGACGTCTGAAGTCTACAGGATTCTCTCGCAAACAGTGCCAATAAAAGTTTCAAAATTGACAAGATTCTTAAAATTTGTGCAGGGTTGGTGAATTTAAGATCTGAGCTTATTGCCAGTGAACATGAAACGTCGTATTTGAAATGAACTTTTAATATTCAAACTAAGTATTTTTTTCAGCATTATTGCACAATACATATTTATTCTGTGAACACCATCATTAAACAACTAAATTACAGCTTTAAAAGTATTTAACAAATAACAAAACCTACATTAACTTTTATGAACTGCATTTGTTGTTCACAAGCATTTAATTGTGTACATCAAACTTTTGTTTTTGTACAAAGTTTTGTGTGTGCTGTGTGTAAAGAACTGTGTTTTCAATTTGAAAGGAATGTGTGAAATGCAAACGCATCAACTGATGCAACTTTTGCTTTGTAAAATAAAAAAAAAATTAAACTACTGATATGAACAAATATTTCTCTAGTCAGTGCTCATTTTTGTTTGTTACCGCATTTTATTGTTAAGTGCTATTGTACTTTTAGGATGTCAAGATATTTGGGGCAGAGGACAACTTTCTTTGCTACAAATTCATCCACTAAAGTTGGAAGCATATGTATGAAGTAGAAATCGTGGAGGTTTTCATGTGTATATCTGTAAATGCTTTGTCAAATGAAATCTCCAACTCCAGATGCTCAGATGGTGTCCAGATAACCAGCTTGCAGGTTTGTTGCTGCAGGCACATCATTGTCAGCTGAACCTGGATAAAGAAATGTTAAGTTTATTTATTTATTTTTTGTAACTATTATCTCACAATAGTAATCAAATAAATAGCCTACCTGGAGAAATATCCTTGTGAACCGTTGTTAAGAATGACGTAACGTCCATCTTCTAAACATCTGATGTCACCAGCTGGCTGACTCAGGAACTCTGCAAGTGATGTGCTGGCCTTTAGTGGACACTTGATTTCGAGAGCTGTGATGAGTCCAGTATCCCATCTGGCTTGCTCCAAACCAGGATGGTCAGGACACACCACAAGGCCTCTCCGCTCCACTGTATGTCTTGAGCCTCCATGAGCTGTATGGCTTTTTCTTCATTTTCTTTACCAATATTTGTGGCAGTATTGCAGTGAAGGTGGGTGTAGGTGTTCACTGAGGAATTTTTGTGGTTTGTCGTTATGCGTTTAGGCACCCTCTTTGCTGTGCTCGCGGTCAGCCGCAGCTTCCTAGCATCATGCCACAGTTGTGAGGCACTCTGTGTTTGTCTGTTTGCTTAGATCAATCCACTTGAGATGGACTTAACGGATGTAAGTTTCATAAAGGTGCGACATTCTTACAAGTCAGCATGGTCCGTGCTCTGTATGGGGCATCTGAAGATCACACTTGCTCTGAGGAGACTCATTTTCCAATATTAAATCTGTAGCACTGTTGAAGGGGACCGTTAGTGTGTAGCTGATAAAGTGGAGCCATCACAGAAGAACTAACATAATGTTGGAATTCTTTGTGATCCTTAAAAAGTCTTGGGACACACTCTGTTGCTGATGAGACACTTGGGGATCTGATGATGCTGACTACCTGAATGGATGTGGTCAACCTTTGTGGCGCTTAAACTGTATCTGCGTCACCCTTTTCAGCTGAACATTCTTTTTTGTGCCTGCATTCCATTTTCTCTGGACATCAGTGCATGATGACCCTGTCTTTCCCTGTCTGACTGCATTCTCAACCTGAATTAAAAAATATTCAAAATAAAATACTTCAGAAAATACCTTAATGTTTTATTTAGCACATCCATCATACATCCGTAAATTGACATAAAAACTACCATAACTGTCTGTATTTACCTTCCAAAGAATAGCTGCAGCGTGACTGCATGATCTGCCTTGACCTGCAACACATGTACACCCTGCAGTTTCAACTTCCCCTGATGTTGACACCAAAACCCAAGGTCTGTGATGAGGCACTCTGAGGCTTTGACTTGGCTCAACGTCTGCTTTTAGATACACAAGATTGTGCCCAACAGCTTTCAACAAAACCCGACCAACTTATTGCTATGAGGTATTGATATGCCTCGGAGCTTTTAAGATTTTTCATAAGCTTCGCCATCTGCCGCAACAGAATTAAGAAGTAGCTAAAAATGCTACCATATGTAATGTTTGGCCATTTTTAAGGTCCATCCTCCATCCCTCAACGTTAGCAGCAACGGAATGTTATGTCGCCTCTTTTCAGACATGATAGCTGGTGTTCCCACATTTATATGTCGTTATAGATAAAAAAAAACAAGAGGAATTGCGATGTCGGCTCGAGTTGGCTCTACGGCTACAATGTAAATAAATGCTACTTCCGGTGTCTACAGGAAGTATCCCCCACAATTCACGCAAAGGCTCATGGGGCGTAGGAATAAGGTGGTAGATGTTATGATTTCAAGTGAATTGTGCTCAAGTCATCTGCTGCTCAACTGAGAATTGGGTCAAAGTTCATATTCAGCGGTTTCTTAAAGTCAAGTTTCACATTTTGCTTCAATTAAAGGTTCAAACATGTGTAATCAAACATTTCTCAAAGTTCAGGTCCGGTGGTCCGAGAGGTTTGACGAAGACCCTGGAGTTCTGCACCCAAGTACTTAGTATCCATTTTCTCTTTTGTAACAGTGTAGCGTGCTTAGCTAAATCAGCAAAATATTTCGACAGGTGATCATGAAGATACACAGCAGTACCCTTCAGTTGTTTTTGTTGTTTCATCTAATCTATCTTGTGCTTTCAAGTCACAAACCTGATCAGGATCACTGGTTTATCCGTATTCTTTCTCCAAGGAAGCGAGATGACAGACCTCAACAGTATTTAGATCCAAGGAAATCCCTTCAGACTCAAGAAATACTCCAACTTGATTCTCCGCAGTCGCGTTAGCATCCATCACAGCTCCGTTAGCTTCCATGCTAGTAGCTCCAGGTCGTGTCCGAGTTTGCAGTTGAATTCCCAGGAGAATAACATTTTTCCATCCTTGTTGATTGTGATTGTGCATTCTTCTCTCAAGGAGATCTTGACGATTATCTCGTTGTCCGTTACGTAACTTTTCCTGTCAGAAACGAGTCGTATTAGCGGTGGTAGCTTAGCCTCCAGCTCCATCAGTGTTGATATCTTAGCATCCATGAGAGAGAAGCAGAGGAGTTAGCTTGAACTGGATGTTTTCATTTTGTGACTTGTACTTGTCTTTAAAAAAAAAAAAAAAACTTGTACTTGTCTTTGACATTTCCGGTTTTGACAGCATCCAAACGAGGAAATTGACAATTATTTCCTCGGTGTAACCAATATTCACCTCTGCAACAAACGCAGAATGTCATACATTTCTCATAAATGTTACACCTTTTAAAAGGGTAATAAACCTATTTCCCAACACTGATTGATTTATTATTAGGATGCATTTTTACAAACAGACATGATCTATAAAAGATACTTTTTTTCTCTTTTTTGAGACATGTTTGCATACATACACTATACTTCCCAACATATAATATACACATAAAGGTTCCATACTCCTGATAGAGTGGAAAGGATTTCTGATCTATCAACAATCACTCAATTTCTCTTTCTTGAATTTTTCTTTGCCTTTCCCTGTGATTTATTTAGCATCTGTGATAAACTTTATCGGAAAAAAAAAGAAAAAACACGAGAGCTGTGACTACAAGGCAGTGATGCAGTGATCCACCTCCGTCTCCGACTTAATTTCACATGTTTGCGTAATTTCCTTCCTGTTCTATGCTTTGTCAAAAGAAAACAAGCCTGTTATATTAACCTTATTAGTGGTATTTGCATTCTCATTAAAGGAGAATTTATTAGCCCAGCTGAAGGAATTACCGAGCAAATGGACTATTGATGCAAGTGGCAGATGGCAACCTTTAACAAGGCTACAGCTTCCATGTTGTAATGATATAATAATGAATTGTCCTTCCGAAGTTGACCTGTGTGCGTCCATCAAATTTGACAGGCTATTTTTCTCCTACACTTCATAGAGGGGTGTAACATTAATGGTCACAGAAGTGCTCCTGAAATTATTCACTTTCAAAACATCTGATCAAGAATGTTTCTCCAAAGTCTGAGCCTCTCAGTCTCAAACAATATTTGTAGATTTAGGGGTTACTAAGAAATGCTGTATTTTCCTAATTAAGGACTTCTAAAACAGGATTTGTTCCCCAACAACATACTCGGTCTATATAAAGTCTTTATTGGTGCAACTTTGATCATAAAAACAACAATATGACAGGAAAATGTAAATAAAACTTTTTAAAAAGTAAAAAAAAAACGAGCCTCCAGTAATCGATTTTCTACATCCATCCCTATCCCTTCTAGTCAAAAGACAAAAAATATATGTAGTAGCTTAACTTAAACAGTAAGTGAGGCTTTAAACAGACAGAGTATGCTCAGTTTATCTGCTGTCATCACAGCACAAAAAAACCCCAAAGCAGATGAGTTAACATCTCCATCATAATCCTACAAGCTCTCCAATTTCTGTAGGGAGTTCCATTCAGAGCCAGGACCTCCAGCATGCTTTGGAGCGGTTTGCAGTGGATGGGATGAGGGTAAGCACGGCTAACTCCATAGTCCGTCTGTCTTCAGTGCTTAGGTTTTGTCATGTTCTGTTTTCTGTCAGTCTCACCACATTCAGGTTAATCATCCACAGCTGTCTTCATTTAGTTAATCATCCTCAGTGTATTTAAGTGTCTGGTTTTCAGTTTCTCATTGTCAGGTCATCTGTTCATCTATGTTCTGTCACATCACTGGTTTGTTCTCCTGGTTTTGTCCTGTTTTAGTAAATGTTTATGTTTCTGCCACCAAGTCTGGTCTCCTGCATTTGGGTCCTCCTCCACAATCCCTGACAGTATGACCTGACCACTTTGGACCCAGCAGGAGACCCTTGTCCATGCCATGCCACACAACGCCACGCCACGCCATGCCAGAAGGGGTTCCTGTAGCCGTCTTCACATCTGTCATCTTCCACTCGTTCCGTTCCTGAGTGGGGACTGTTGGGGCCATCCGTTCCTGTGGAGGGTCACCGGGACCGCTCCTTCCTGTCCCTGAGGATGGCTGCCGTATGCCCCCCTAGGCTGTTTCTGGTTCTGGAGGAGGGTTGCTGGGACTGCTCCCCTTCATATCTCCTGTCCCTGGGGAGAGTCACCAGAACCGTTCCTCTCCACGTCTGTTCCTGGAGGGGTTTCAATACCCCTCACGTCTGTCTGGCTGCAGGATCCCTGTTTTCTGGACTTGTGTTTTTGTTCCAGGTCCCCTCCTCACAGGTGTTAGGGCATCTGGGATTTACCCTTTTGGGGAGGGGTACTGTCATGATTCAGTGCTTAGGTTTTGTCATGTTCTGTTTTCCTGTCAGTCTCACCATGTTAATCATCCATAGCTGTCTTCATTTGTTAATCATCCTCAGTGTATTTAAGTGTCTGGTTTTCAGTTTCTCATTGTCAGGTCATCTGCTCTACTACGTTCTGTCACTGCACTGGTTTGTTCTCCTAGTTTTGTCATGTTTAAGTTAATTTAGTTTATGTTTCTGCCACCAAGTCTGGTCTCCTGCATTTGGGTCCTCCTCCACCATCCCTGACACCGTCATCACTTTCCTCGTCTCAGCTGGCATCTCGCTCAAAGCCATACGACTGGAATGCTCCATTTTTATTTCACCGCTGATGTTAAGTTGGGGGTGGGAGGGGCCTTAAGCGAGCAGGAAAGCATCTAACCAAAGGGATGATGGGAAAGCTCACTCGATACATGTTTATAGTGTTATGTATAAAGATACAATGGTATCACAAGTTTATTTTTACATAGAATTACAAAATTTTACCAAAACTTCTCTGCCATTCATATTTGAAAGTCATTAATTTTAAAGCGACCGCAATGCTAATGCTGTATGAAATTGCTTGCTATTAAATATGTTTTATTTTAAAAATATAAATATTTAGTGAGTTTTTAAGAAAGTGGCCATGGATCAGATTAAACCTGGAACAGAGTTTGGGCATACTTGTGTTAAGGTGAAGAGCCACAGCCAACAGGACAACCCCCTTCATCTGGCAGCTCTGTGTTTATATACTGTGATGCTTTTGGTGACTTTTTGAATTCAACACAAAAGGTTTTTGAAGCTCACTTTGTTTACTGGCAAAGCTGAAAATAACTTACAATAAAAGAAAGCTAGACAAAGGAAGAATCTCCTGGGATTAAGTCAAAGCCGTTTACCATGGCACTGACAGTTTGTATAGTCTAAGATGTCTAGATAGAAAAAGAAATGAAACAAAACACAAATGCCAGTTCAACAAAACCAGAACAGAAAATGAGCAAGCCGAAAAAAGAAGAAAAAAAAAACGTGGAGGTTTTTATATCTTGTTTCCCTCTAAAAAGTTGAAGTACGGGATATAAAATTGAGAAAGTAACCCCAGCTGTTATAAAGGCAATGGTGCCTAAAATTTTCAACTGTTCCTTATGTTTTTGATTTGTTTTGCCTTGTTCCTGTGTAAACGGCATCTTTCTCTCTGCTACTAAAGCTGTACATGATGAAACACCAAATTCCCTCGGCACCGTGAATCAAATTTCTTTGCAGAAAAGTGTTATAGTCAGATGACTTTTTTTCGTTTTTTTTTTTTTTTTTTTTTTTTGGGCCTAGAAGCCAAGGGGAGAAATAAAAAAGAAAGAAAAAACAGAAGGAAAATAAACTGAAAAAGAAAGGCGCTGTCAGAAATACGATAACTTGAACTCTTTCTGCCCTGAGTCTTTGTCAGAAAAGAGCTGCTGTTGATTCAAGCTGATCATCTTCCAACTCTTTCTCTGATTCACATTTTCAGGCTTTTGTGGGAAAAAAAAATAAAATAAATGAAATAGTTGGTTGCTCTTTTCTAATAGGAGTCTTTGTGCTATAAAATTACAATCATATCTAGGATTTTTTCTGATGGTGGTAAAGCAGTTTAAGTAAAAATGGTCTAACCTTAAAAAAAAAATATATATATATGACTAATGAATTGTTGAGCGCATATTGAACAGTTTGGAATATTGTTGTATCCCAATATATTTATATATATATGTATACAGTACATACACACACACACACATATATTATATATATATATATATATATATATATGTGTGTGTGTGTGTGGGGGGGTCATGTATAAAAAGTGTGCACAAACATTCTGTCGTGTTTCCCCTGGGCTGATTGCCACTCCTCCCTGATGGGTTACACCTGTGTCCTTGTGTTTTTTTTCACTCCCCTTCCTGTATATAATGGGTTCCTCCCCTCACTTTCTTGCAGGTTTATCTTGACACATCATGCACCAAATTATGTCTCCCATTCCAGGGGCCCGTTTCAAGAAGCAGGTTCAACAAATTTAGAGTTGAAACCTGAACTTAGAGTCACTGGACTCAAAATTCACAAACTTAGAGTTTTCGGTTTCAGAACAGCTGAAAATGTTTGGTTCAATCAACTTGAAGTTGTTGGAACCAGAATCAGGTGCGAGCGTCGCGACCATTAAAAGCCCTGATCAATGGAGAAAAGACAGCAGGATTCACCATGGCAACGAGAACAAGCATGAGACTTCCGGCGACGGAAATTGATAAGTTCCTACAAGGATATGAGACTACAAGAACATTTTCCACAAGAAAAGAAACACAGCTGCAGCGGTAAAACAGAGAGAAAATCTCTGCAGATTTAATGCATACGTCTACATTTGAATCATTTCAAATAAAGAATAAATAATATCAGGAAGGTTATTTTGTCACTTGTTAAGTAAGGAATGGTTCTTGATCTGTTAATAATTTAACCAGTCATCTCCGTAATCGCATGAATGACCGTTTTCCTTACCCCCCACCCCCCACCACCACATACACACACGGACATCACTGCACGCTAAAAAGAAACACTGTAGCTGCTTGAGATATGTTAAAAATAAGCATTTACTTAAATTTAATTCTCAAGACTTAAAAAATATGCACTGAAAAGCTTCTTTTTTTTTTTTTTATTACAAAAACGCAAATTGTTGGGGCGGGGATTTGAACTTGGGACACCAGAAGCAGAGGCAGTGTCGCTGACAACCGAGCTAATACCTGTCATGTGACTATTGTTGTATTTGAGTACAAACCCCGTACCAGTTTTTGAGATTTAATGATTTCGATTTTTAAGGGTTTCAAATGATGAAAATCAAACTCATTATTAATAGCAAATCCCTGAAATATCTCACTATTTATAATGTCGCTCAAATAAAAATGAATTGGAGAAACTGCATCAATCGACTCGTGTCCTCAAATCCTCTCCAGACATAAATAACATTTCCTCTGGATTAATCCAGCCTCCTCTCTACATGATCCTCTATGAATGGACATGTCATTTTGGTTTCTGCTGGTGGAAACGTGACGTCTCTAATGTGAATGTTCTCTAAATGTTAATGAGGAACTCATATTTGAACATCTTTCACTTTAAAAAGGGGCGGAGACCGCAGAGAACTCTAAGTTTCCTGAAGAAAACCTGCTCCAGACCAGGTTTCGTTCACAGACTCAGTTGCCACAGTGATTGATTCTGAGTTCAGCTTGACCCGCTTCTTGAAACGGGCTTGGTTTCACCCACTTTCACGGGTTTAAGTTATCTCTCTTTCTGAAACCGAAAACTCAGAGTTTTGCTGAATTTGGAGTTCGCGAACTCAGAGTTCCAACAAAACCTGCTTCTTGAAACGGGCCCCTGGGGTTTTGTGTTGTGTTCTTTTGGAGTGTTAGAATGTGATCCTAAATACCAGTCATTTCCTGCATTTATGTGTATTTTATTTTGAAATCAGTTCTTATTTCCTGTTTGTTTGGTGATGATGGTTTTGTTGATGTGGGTGTGTCTTAATAAATATGGCAATCACTCTCAGCTGTGACTGTGGCTGAGAGTGGATTCAGAAAGAGAGAGAATTGTTCGTGACAGTGATTTCATCTGGTAGAAATGAAAACTTTATTGCGGTGCTTTTTGACACAGTAGTCCAGGTTCCACGCCATTGTGAAATTCAGAACCTGCCAACATGGAGTTTGACCTTGGTTGGTGTATGGACTTTGACATTAGTGACTAATCCTGATTTTTCAGCTTTGTGCTCTTCCTTAGTTTTGGATTTTATGTTATTAAAGACACGTTTTTTGGAATGCACAGCTGTCCTGCGATTGTGTCCAAACCCCAAAGCCCGACACATTCTGGCTCACAAAGCGGCTATAACCCTGAAGGTTTGTGTAGGCTACCACTGTATAAGATTGCTTTTTTTTTTTTTTTTTTTTTTACCTGCACATAGCCTTAGTCCACCCATAAGGGCAGTTATGACAGAAGCTCTGTCTGAATTCCCTAATCCCTAACTACTATAAATCTACTGTATATAGTTCAGGACTACGTAATGTCCTGGATTTTTAAATCACTTCAGAAACCATGCTAGCTACTTTTTACATTTTTTTTCTGAATATGACCTCACCAACTTCACAAAGGAAAAATCAAATCAAAACAAACATTTCATGGCATCTATTTGTAGATCTGCTGTGTTATGATGAAAATGTGGACGGTTTGTTTTCAAACCCGTTTTTCTGCATAAATTGTTAGACTGCAATGCTTTGTGGTTAGTATCAATCATTTTTTGCACGACTTCTTGAAAATTTCTAAAGCACTCAATTATGGAATTTTAGATATGGAAGCACTGTATGGCAAACACACCTTATAGTGTGCAGGGAAGGAATTCGGACACATGAGCCTTTAGTTTGTGTCAAAGCAGAATGAAAAAGTAAAAGACAAAACAGACCTTTATTATTAAGATTTATTAAATAAGACAAATGATCCAACTCTCATGATAATGAGCCACATGCACGACTGATATAGATAAAAGGTTATTTTGTACAGAGTCTTATACTATTGAATGCACTTGAAGAACGAGAAGAAAATGTAGAAAACTTTAGCAAAATAAACAGAACAATCTGGTAGATTTAAACTTTACCACCACTTTACTTTACTGCCATCTTATATTGCTTTGTAAATGTTGTCCCCTAAATCCAACAAATATTTAGCCTCTTAAGGATTCCTCTCTCTCTCAAGGGCACTTTCACACTTTCACACTGAGACAGACCAGCACAATCGGCTGGATGGGGTGGAGAACTCCCCTTGTGCCAGCGGCATGAACCAGCATGGGACACAAAAGACTGTGGGAAAAAAAAAGGTTCAAATTAATTTCACAAGCAGGCCAGCACAAAAATTCAGTTTGGGGTTTTAGAAACAACTGTCAGCAGATCTGAGATATGGACGTGTGTTCCAGAATGCACAAAACCAGGTTCTTGAGCATGTGTACAGCCCATGGTGTTAATACGGGACAAATAGGGAGGGGCTACTTATTTTTATTTTTTTTTACTAGTGCATGTCCACCACCTACAGTTGGAAGAGGCTTGGTGTGAGATGTCCAAGCGGCCAAATCTTGTGAATCTTCCTCCAGGCTTTTTATTTCTCAGCTCTATTCTGATAAATGAAGGAACTTTTTCGTATAACTCCATCTGGACACAAATTGGAAGTGGCCCCTTGTTGCTAAGGGTGGTGTGAATGTAGCTTCAGAGTAAGCTGTCACCTGACAACAGGTGTGTCGCTTCAATGTTACGGTGCCCTTACACACCACTCAGGTCTTGAAAGGTGCACAGAGCACCCCCTTATCACATGAATGGGCTCCTTGCACTTGCTGGGTTTAGGGGGGGGGGGGGCTGACAACATGAAAAATCAACTCAACATGCCCACATCTCACCCACTTCACCCTTACTTACCCTTGCATTTTGTTTTAAATAAAACACAGCGAAAAGGTTTTTTATTCTGCTGCTTATTGCCTTGGTATGGAGCCCCTAAAGGGAAATCACAGGAAAAATCACCAAAAAAAATTGAAGTAAAAATATATTTTTTTCTAAAAGGGCGACGGTGGCTCAGGTGGTAGAGCAGGTCGTCCAATGATCGAAGGATAGGCGGTTCGATCCTCGCTCCCGCCAGCCAAAATGTCGTTGTGTCCTTGGGCAAGGCACTTAACCCTACTTGCCTCCAGTGTGGCTCCACTGGTGTGTGAATGTGTGTGAATGTCCCGGTGATGGTCAGAGGGGCCGTAGGCGCGAACTGGCAGCCACGCCTCTGTCAGACTGCCCCAGGGCAGCTGTGGCTACAGTAGTAGCTTACCATCACCAAGTATGAATGAGGTGTGAAAGAATAATGGGTATTCATTGTAAGCGCTTTGAGCGTCTGGAAAAGCGCAGATAAATCTAATCCATTATTATTATTATTATTAAAAATACTTGGGTACTCAGTTAAAAAAAAAACTGAAGTAAAAAAAGTTCTGGCTACTAACCAGATTTTTTTTCTAGCGCTTAATGCAAAAAAAAAAAAAAAAGAAATCTGGTCAGTAACGGATGCGTACCATACAGTAACTGTTTGGTACTACTACTATACTAAAGCAAAGGTTACAATCAAGAAGTTGTTTGTTTTTTTTTCCAACTACTTTAATTTTGACGAAAAAAAAAATGTTCTGGTTAGTAACTGGTGCGCATCAGATAATAACTGGTGCACATCCATTACTAACCCTCTTTGGGGTCCAAATGACCCCACCCTTACATTGAGGTGTTAGGCCTTCCATGACAAAGGAGGACAAGACTTCATGTCTGTCATTGGACACCAGTAAAGATCGACAATCATTGAAAAGAAAAGTTCAGCACACTGTCTTGTGGGGTCCAGATGACCCCACTTTTATGTAAACAAGCTTAGGAGAGCAGATGTAACAAAGAGGCTGTGGATGTGGATCCATATGCAGTCTTTATTTAAGGAGCTTGGGTAAGACGTGGTGAACTTGGCAGAGGTCAGGAATACTGAAGGGTTTGTCAGAGGCTGAGGCAGATCGGTGGTCAAAGACAGGCTGGGGTCGAAGCAGGCTTAAACCGAAACAGGACTGAAGGCGGTGACGCTCAGAATTGGAGGAATGAACCTCAACAAGACTTTGCACCTGAACACAGCCTGAAGCCTCCTGCTTGAATGAGGGACATCTGGTGAGGTATGGGGACAGCAGGCAGAGGCTTATGGGAAATGGAGTAAAGATGAGGCTCAGGAGAGATTTAGAACTCAGGCGATGGCTCCCTCTGGTGGTCTGAGGGGAAAACAGACTGATTCATGACAGCAGGAGGGCCAACCAAAATTCCTATTTTTTCATGATCCTGCTCCACCCTCGCCTGTCTGATGGCTCATTCTGAACACCTGGGTGCTCCTCTATCAGGCAGATCAGGGTGTCCCATGCCTGGACAAGCTGAACCAGGGGTCGACAACCTTTAAAGGTAAAAGAGCCATTTGGGTTCGTTTTCTATTGATCGAAACTGAGAAGGAGCCGCATTGACTTACGTTAGCCTTTACGAAATTTGGATTTGCATTCATAACCTTCTTTTTTTTTTTTTTCTTTAAATAAATGTGAATAATGTTTACTTTTGGCACAAAGGAAAAATTATATAAAAGAAACTAGCATCTCTCAAAATGTGATTTTCTTTTTTTTTTTTTTTTTTTTTTACATATTTAACTTTAGTAGCAAAAAGCAAGCTTGTTGCTTAATTACTATCTGAACTTTAAATTAGCATAACATTTCTCTGTAAATTAAATTAGCCTGAAACCGTCAGTAGATAAAAAATTAGCTAAAAATGTTACCATACTGCTAAAATATTAGCTAAACTCCAAATTAGCATAAAAAACTAATTGTAGGCCAAATCTGCCAGAAAAAGCTAGCTTGCTTAATTACTAGCTGAACTCCAAAATAGCCTAAAATTCCTCAGTAAACTAACTTAGTCAAAAATGTCAGCATGTTGCTAAAATAGAAGCTAAATTCAAAGTTTTTAAAACAAAATTTTCCATAGATAACAAATTAGCTAAAAACGTCAGGATTTTACTAAAATATTAGCTAAACTCCAAATTAGCATAAACTAATTGGAGTCCAAATCTGCCAGAAAAAGCTAGCTTGCTTAATTACTAGCTGAACTCCAAAATAGCCTAAAATTCCTCTGTAAACTAACTTTGTCAACAATGTTAGCATGTTGCTAAAATAGAAGCTAAATTCAAAATTATCAAAACAAAAATTTCCGTAGATAAATTAGCTAAAAACATCAGTATTTTACTAAAATATTAGCTAAACTCCAAATTATCATAGAATTCCTCAGTGAACTAACTTTAGCATGTTGCCAAAATAGAAGCTAAAACTCTAAATTAGCCTAAAACCCCAGTAGAAAACACAATAGCCAGAAACGTTAGTATGGTGCTAAAATGATTTAGAATCTAGAATTTAGAATTTATTTATCTTTTTTATTTACTATTATTTCATTTTCTTTCAGCCAGAGAGCAACGATGGAGAGATAAAAGAGGTTGCAGACTCCTGAGCTAGACAGTGGGGAAGACCCCCCCACACACAGGCACACACAATTGTGGAGTTTGATTAATATGAAAAAATATGTTTAAAAAACACACAATTAAGTACTTAATGAGATTAAATTATTATTACAGCGATATTTGCCACAAGTGGAATGACTTACTGATGGTGCAAATTAGTGGAAACATCCCAATTGTAATCCGGCAAGAGCCAACGCGGTGAAAAACACTTTCATTAACCCAGCTGCCTTGTTTGCCCCAATATTACAATGGTGAGTTTCACTCATTAAGTCATTGCCAACATGTTTTGATTACTTAGCCAGTGTCTTTTCTGGCCCCGTATCCCTCCCCTCCACCCCCACACACCTTTTCAAAGAAAAAGCATCTTATTATGCAAAGGCCAAGCTGTAGAATTAGCAAGGTAATAGATGTGATCCGCTTGCTAACCTCAGCCAGCAGTCATGCACAGAATTTCAAAGAGGGTATTATACACAAGTGAGCGACATTTTGCAGCATAGGCCTTTATGGAGAGTATACATGTTTATGAGTGTTGTGCCTTGTCTCAAACAAGTCTACATCCGATGTTGCCATATGGAAAAACTGAAGAAGTCGGATTGGGAGTAAAGGTCGTTCATGTTTCACATTCCTCAGAGACTTGATCCATGTGTGGGTGTGAGGGTGTGATTGTAATAGTGAATAGTTTTATTGGTGTTTTTTTGTACAATCTTTATTTAATGAACCTCCTACTGAACTGTATTTTCATTTTCTGTCTTAGATCGTTCACAAATCTAAATACACATTTAAATAATCCTTCAATATTTGAGGTTCTATTGAAAATATAAACATTTCATTGGAGTAGATTTTATTCTAACAGTTTTCTATTTTGCTTGATGTTATAAGTTAAGTGCGATCGAGAACAAAAACTGATGGAAATTCATGTTGGCCACACATAATAGGAGCAGCCAAGATGCTACATTTTGGCTGCGTGTGTTTAAATGCTAAATTTAAATGTTGTAAGAAGGGGTATTTGTTGTTTTTCTGGGTATTTTAAAGAGTAATTGTAAAAATAGGAATGCTTTTAAAAAAATGTTTTGACTGTTACAAATTATTTTTATCCTCGTTTACCTTTATTGTCCTGCAGAGTTTAGACAAGGTTATGAGTAACAGCAAAGGGGAGCTACGTTAGAAAATAACACAACTGTTATTAGTTGTTCTTTATTGTAAGACACGCTGAAGTTGTCTGACTTTATCTCAGTTTTTAGTAATTTTGGGAACATGGAAATGTAATGGGGCTGCACGGTGGCGCAGTGGTTAGCGCTCTTGCCTCACAGCAAGAAGGCCCTGGTTCAAATCCCGGCTGGGGGATCAGAAACACCAACTGGGACCTTTCTGTGTGGAGTTTGCATGTTCTCCCCGTGCATGTGTGGGTTCTCACCGGGTACTCCGGCTTCCTCCCACCGTCCAAAAACATGCTTCATAGGTAAATTGGTTACTCTAAATTGCCCCTAGGTATGAATGTGTGAGTGACTGTGTGTGCAAATGTGGCCCTGCAACAGACTGGCGAACTGTCCAGGGTAAACCCTGCCTTCGCCCATCAGCAGCCGGGATAGGCTCCAGCATCCCCGCGACCCCGAAAGGGATAAAGCGGCAAGGAAAATGAATGAATGAATGAAAGGAAATGTAATGAACTTTATCTGGACAGAAAAGATCTTCTGCAGATCTACGTCTCATCCCCGTCGTGGAAAGCTAGCGTTAGCATTAGCATCAATTACAAGAAGAAAATCTGAATTTCCTTTATTGAATGGTGCTGGTTTGATTATAAAGTACCTGTAACCTTCATCTAACTATGACCGGGTTGTCAGAGAGAAATAATCCACGACTCGTTTAATGGGATATGGGGCAAGCATTCTGCAGGCAGGACTACTGACGTTTGTACTTTAATTTGTGAACCATCTAAGAGGGGAAAACAAATACAACAAGGTAGAATATTTGTGAAAATAAATATTGGACAAATTTCGGTTACAATTGGTCAGGTTAGCCTTTATTATTTACGTAAAATTGCTTTAAACAGCGTTCAGCTGTCAGCTTTGCTGTTCTAAACCATAGACATAAAATATAGCTAGAATTCACTTGCACACTTGCAGTTTTGTGTGATGTCACGTGAAAAGGCTTTATTTCCGGGCTTGAACGCACATTTAGCAAACGGTGTTCACACTGGACTTTTGCTGCCAGATACAAGCACATGTACCTGCACTTGGAAGCAAGAGGACCTGGCTGCAGACGTCAACGTTCCTAATGGAACTGCTCATCGGGAACAGGAAGTACCCCATTCGATTGAAAAAATATATATATATATTAACTGGCAAGATTAAAAGTTACGGTTTTCACAGTTTTAGGCTGTAATAACGCTTTATGTTTTTTTTTTTTTTTTTCCAACTTGGAACACTTCTGAGTTATGGTTGTACACTTTCTGTTTCTGACCAATGATGTCATGTCTGCAGCCAGGTCCCTCTTGTTTGGAAGAAGCTTGGACCAAAATCCTGCAAATCGCTTGAATCCAGGAGGTTTCTGTAACATTAATGAATTGGTTTCATATAATTCCTGCCAAACTAAAACCACAATTATTAATTTCTCCTGTTGTTCCGCTAGATCAGGAGTCTACAACCTGCAGCTCCAGATCCACATGTGGCTCTTTAATCTCTCCATGGTGGCTCCTTGATATAAAATAAGTCATAGAGACTGCTGATCAGTCAGCAGCTCCCTCTAACCAAAACTACCAAAAGAAAACAAAAAACAAAGCCTAAAAACTAAGACTACCAAAGTCCAACTCCAAACTAAAATAACAAAACCCAGCAGTGGAAGACTACTAAAGACAAAGAGGGGAAAAAGAACAAAAATGAATAAAAGAAAAATTAAATTGCATTTTTTCAAAGTAAGGATTACTTAATTGGCATTTATTTGTGTTAAATTTATAAATTGATGACCGAGGTTCACATAGATGATAAACTGTAGGTTTTTACATCATTGTTGACCTGAAGACGTTTTATTTGCTCAATGCTACCTCGCGCCATCTTGATTCAAACCGGGTCCCTCTCATGAAAACTGTCCCGTCTGGATGAGCTAAATAACAAAAGTGGGCATAGAAAGACACATTTACTTAGACTTTTCATCAGAACACAAGTTGCCGAGGGCAGTGTGAACGTAGTTTAAGAAAAATGTATCAAACTTGTCAAAATAGACCCATGTTGACAAATTATCTATTGACGAAATGAACTTCAGATGCTGTATCGGGAGCAGCTGAAAGAGCTGACAGGAACTCCTGCTCGGCTGGATCGACATTATTCCCTTCAGGCGCATATCAAATTCAGGGCTCCGTTCTGATCAGCTGAGGGCTTGTACTCAATCTGCATGAAAGGCATTTCAAGCCATCACAATCTGACTTTTGATGCATGGGTGCTTGTGCATGCACGGGCGCAAGTCTTGTAATATCGGTGATAGCGTTAATGTGCTGAGCAGAGTGCGTGCATGTTTTATGCATCTATTTGTGCTTGTGTATCCAAAAACGCTGATTTGCACGCTTGACGAAAGCAGATTTTCATATATTTAAAGGTAGGTACCTTTCTGAGGCTGAGGGCATTGATGGATTAGAAAGCCGGTGTTAATCATACGCTGATGGATGGCCACACACACACGCTTTCCACACATCCTCGGTGTCCTTTTTTGTCCTTTCCAAACTCGAATCAAGATGTCTTCAAACTATTTAGTTGTAACGCAGAAATCCTCAGTAGCTTTTTTTTACTTCCATCCAAGAACTATTATTGCTTGAACAGCTTCCAACTGAAAGCTCAAACTATTAAAGGGGAGAAGAAAGGGGTTACAGGTTATTTTTTCACCAATTCTAAATGTCTCTAATTATTTTACTGAATACTGGAGTGTGAACAAGAATTTTGCAAATGTCAAAGCATAAAAAGTGGTGTGAGGGGAAAAAAAAAAAAAACTAAAGGAAAAGTAGTGAAAGTGTAAAATCTGAAGAGGGCAGAACCTCTCAAGTGTTTATGACACGGGAGCTAAAATGCACAGTTTTATTTTGAAATGTGTAAGTTGAAAACTGAGATATATGTAGTACTTGTTCCTAATTAGCATAGGTAAATGCCCCAGTGCTCCCTACAGAACAGTCTGTACAGAATCTGCACACTGAAAGGAAAAAAAAGAAGAAGAAAGTCAGGAATGCTGATGCAAAAATTCAAACCTTATAAAAAAAAGACATCTTTGACTCTGTTTTTCTAGAGAAAACGTGCAAATTTACACAATTAAAAAGCATAAATCGGAAATCTGTTTAATGCATTTCTTCATTCATAAACACCAAAGGGATTCAAAAACTGGAACTCCAAATAAAACAGGTGAGTGTTGGGATCCAGGCCATTGTTCCTGGGATTGATAGTTACTTAAAAATGCGTCAACAGCAGCTTCTCATTCAACATGCATGTCTTTTATGTGAAATATTGGCGTCGCGTGCATCTCCGTGGAAGTGGGGAAGCACATTCAGAGGTGGCCCTGGATGTCACTGATAAGTTGTACATTCACGGAGTGGTATTGTTGCAGCTGATATATGGAAACAGGTATTGAGAAGGTGCTTGAATAGGCATGTGCAGATTGCAGAGAGGCGGCAGTAAATAAGCCAGAGGGCAAATAGGCTTTGGATGGGGAAAGAAAAGCCATGTAAGACATCCAATAATCTGATCATTCATTGATCTTTACAAGCTTTCAGTTAACATCACATGAACAGTCCCGGTTGTGTTATTTGTTTGCAGAGAAAAGGAAAATAATAAAAAGCATTGGTGACTTTGTTTATCAAGGATATACATTAATAACAAAAAGAACATTTTGCTTGAGTAATTAAAGTTCATTGCACAAATCTACAGAGTTTTTGGATTGGATGCGGTTTGAAAAAAGAAAAAACATAAAAGTAGAGCAGCCCAAGTGTGGCTGCTTCCAGATCTCTCTATCTATCTCTGTCTCTTCTTGCAGTCATTTGAAATCAAAGGTGGTTGTGACGCCACAAATGCAGGAAATATGTAAAAGGTAATACAGCAGGACATTTGGAGGCTGACTCCACTCTCAGCCCAGATTTGAAAAATGAAAAAAAAAGTGGGCGGGGCTAAAGGAAGCTACACTGCATCTTCAATAATGTGATGCAAAGCAAATTAATGCCAGTTTTACCCAATGACTGTATATTGTATGATAAAGTATATGATATATAAATATATATATATTGGATTTAGTATATGTATATAGTGATAATAATATACGTCTCAATGCCTGTTGCTCAGAAAATTCCAGCACAGAGGAACATGTCTGATATTTACTCCTTATAACTCATCTCAAAATCTGTGAATCTGAGCAGAGGTCTTCTTCAGGCACCAAGAATCAAAACTAAACGTGGTGAGGCAGTCTTTCAGTAGTACTTGTCGAAGTTTTGGAAAAATCTCCCTGAAAATGTGAGACAGGCCACAAGCTTCAATATGTTCAAATCTGGGGTGAAAACTTTATTTAATCAATGTGTTTTAGAACGGGAACTATTGAAGTGTATGTTTTTGATTGTTTTAATCTTGTGTTTTATCAATAGATTTTTATTTCCTTTTGTACTTTTAAATATTTTGTGCAGCACTTGGAATTGCCTTGTGTAGGAATTGTGCTTAATAAATAAACTTGTTTGCTTTTCTAGGGTTTCACCACAGAACTCTTCTGGAGGTTGAGGATTTTTCTCTCAGGAAAGCCATGTGTTACGAAACAAGTCAACGATGCTAGCAACAGGGAATGCTGCTAGCATCATGGCTAATAAAGGCTAATGTGTTAAGCTAACAATCCAGAGTGAAACATTCATTGTAAATACACCACCTGTTCGGTGGATAACCACTCTTGTCTGACTTCCAAGTCAAGAGAAAGTTGTGCGAGCTAACACAATGACCGTTACAGAATCAAAGATGGGCGGGGCTTTATACTGGAGCTGCAGAGCATGATGACGTGAAACTCTGTGTGACCAATCACAAAATGTAGCTGTAGTACCTGGTTTTGACCTGTAGAGGCCATCACACAGACAGTTTTTGACTATATGTATTACTACTTTACATATTTATTTACTTATAAACAAGTTTATTGTTTAAAAATGTGGCAAGAACCAACTGTCAGCACTTCCAAAGGTAAAAAGCCCCAAAACAATGATTTATTATTTGGTTTGCCTTTATAGTGTGCTTCAACTTAAATTTAAATTGTATAACAGTAAACCTTAAGCTAAATCATGACGAACCAAATACCCTGAAATACTAAAAAGAAGACAAAGGAAAACGAACGATTGGACAAATGAGAACAATATTCTACAATTCTTTTAAAATTCTTAACTAAAGGAACACAGATGAGCTATTTGATCATTAAAACCTGGTGTGAGTTAAAAAAAAACAAAAGTCTTGAAAACAGAAAACCATGATTGGAGCATACCTGGTCTCAGAAATGATGTATAATTTTCGAAAAACAAAAACACAAAAGGAAGACTTCACACTAAAGCATCACCCCCAACGACGCACATTCAAGTGACCAATGTCAGTGAATAATCTATTTCGACACGCATAGGCCTTCGCATTTGTGGGGATTTACAAGCTACACAAGTTTCTACAACCATTTTCAGGCTCTATGTATTAAAATGTCCATTCAACACATGTTTAAAGTTTAATCAGGTCTAACTTTGACCAATCAAGAACTCGAGTTTAGTAATGATGACGTCTCTTTCAATTCACGGAAGTTCCAACCGTTTGAAAATAAATCACAAGGAGGAATTGATAATTGTGTTTTTTGCCCGGTTGGAATTCCATGACACGGAGTCTTTCGTACATATGAATAAAGCTGTGAAAGGAAAATCCTGCAGCTTTTCACCACTTTAACATTTCACACCGTGACTGCTCCAACTGTGAGTGGCGCTGGTATCAGGTAGCAGCAATCCAGTGTGAACACCTTTGGTTAAACTTGGGATGTCCCGATCAGGTTTTTTTGGGCCCGATCCGATTCGATTCCGAGTCATTGGATTTTGTGGATTTGCCGATACCGAGTCCCGATCCGATACTTTTGTAACATATTTAAAACATGAACAAACTGAATAAACAGATTTGTGTTGTCCCTTATTTATATTTCATTAATCTTTTTTTATCCTTAAAAAACTTACATAGAACTCTTCTGTGAAGTAGCTTTAATAGCAAAGTAAAAATAGAGCAAATATAAACTGGGGGGGGGGGGGGTTGTATTTTCTTGTTCTATAAGTGATAATTAGTCATCATGTGTGAAAGTTTAGTGACTTTAGCTTTAATATATTTAGAGCTATTGAACATTTTTGACCAAATGTGATTCCTGTCCTCATTTAAAATTATTTAAAATAAATTATGACTGTTTTAGTGTGAATTTGATGAGTGTTCATGACTAGCTCATATAATTATTAATTTTCATTTATTAATTTTTTTGTTTGTTTGTTTTTTAAGATTATGTCCTTCTTTTTAAGTTCTTAAGACATCACATTTTCAGTTTTATTATCAGAGGAGTTAATTTTCTTGACTTTTATTTCTCTTTCAGATAAAAAAAAACAGGCATATCAAAGGACAACTCGGGTCCTAAAGAGTTAAATCACAGCGCTAGCATGTAGCAGTTAGCAGCTGCTGTTTTATCCATCTGTCTGCTGCACGAAGAGCTTAATATTAAAAAGAAACCAAACTCTGTCTTTTTCTGTTGAAATGACTTCAGAGGTTGTTGTTTAGAGACACTAGCTGTCAGTTTAAAGTGTTTTAAAAGAGTTATTGATCCCGGAAATCTGAATCCGTGATCGGCTAGTTAGCTAACTAGCTAGTTGTTTACATCAGTCCTGTTGCCGTTTTCTGCTGCGTTTTCCGGGAATAACATTTTGTGATCTGTTCATGACATGCAGACTTCTAGTGGTGGATTTATCCGGAATAATAAGCTTGAAATATAAATATATTTCATTTAATAACAATAAATGAAATATCCGATCCTGATCAGACAACGGAGCCCGATTTCCAATCGAGTCTTCAGCCACCTGATCGGGCCCGATTTCCGATCACGTGATCGGATCGGGACATCCATAGGTTAAACACGCATTTAAGTCTCATTCTTGTTTTTCCAGATCTGTTTTCAGCAGTAAACAGGTATCTATATTCCAAAATGGCGTCCAACTTTGCTCAACCAACAAGCGAGCATGTCATCTCTAGTGATATATCTCGATGGATCAAGCGACAATAAATGGAGTTTTAAGGAAAGTTTGGATCATGTTTATGGGATAGGAGTTTGAGAAATGTGTGTTTTAAATATGATAGAGTCAGGCCTATAGGGGGTTAATATCTATGAGTCATACATGGTTGCATGTGAAACATCCAAGATAAATTCTTTAAAGATGTTCAAATTGACACAAAGACTCAAACATAAACCTGAGTAATACAAACATCCTTTAAGACTTGCTCGCTCTCTCTAAGCATAAATTGCACCCTGAAGTGCCATGCTACCATTTCCCTCCTTTTTACAATGTAAATATTCTTTAATGTTTATCTTTTTCTGTTGTTTCCCTGGTTAAACCTGAGCGCCGCTTCTCCTTTCCATTACCTGCGTTATTCTTCATTGTTCACATGCTGCAGAAGGTCAATTGATCTGTTTTGGGACTGTGGGAAATGTTTGAGCTGATTGTTCGTGACATGCGCGCACAGAGCGCCTGCACGCACACACACAGACAAAGAGCCCTTCACTTTATCAAAGGAGGAAGATAAACAACTCTGGATAGGGTGAGAGACAAGGTGGGGATGTTAAATGTGCTGCTCTAAATGTCTTCACACATCGCCTGTTAACTGATGCTGAATAAGGGCATCTGTCCTTCTCGGGAAGATCCTGTGCGCGCTGGTGTGTGTTACTATATGGGTGCAGGTATGACCTTTGAGGACTTGCTGTGTTTGCAGGTCTTTTCTTTGCAACAGACTCGACCAATTAATCAAGAGGACCGTTATGCATTTCAGAACAGTAACAGTGTGTTTTATCTGCATCAAAACAACAGTAAAGTAAAGGTGAGGTTCATTATTTAAAGAATTAAGTCAAGCACTAAGTACGATACGCTATTTACAATACTTAATCCTATATTTGCATCATATTTGACACATATTTTCTGAGACCACAATATCATTAGCATGATCAAACCTTTCTTTAACCCTAGAGCACTATTTTCACCAGCAAAAGTATTTACATTATTTTACATTTTTTTGAGTGTCATGGTCCTTGGGTAAAGTCTTACGTTTTTTAAAAAACTGTATTAGATTTTGAAACACTTAAAATATAATAATTAATTATTACATGGGGATAAAAGAGTGCCTATTCAACATAATTCACACAAATAAATGCATTACAAATAAATACAGTTTCAAATATTTAAAATATCCCAAGGGAGTGAGCTTCTTTTCTGTATAGAGGATCTCTTTCGCCTCCTCAGATCTGCAATGATGTTTTTAAAAACAGAGTCACTATAAATCATTTCTTGGTTTAAAACAACTTCAGTTTTGGTCTTCCATATGTGTGTGTGTTGGTTACACTCATGATCAACCAGAATAATCGTCTCTTAGCATTTGGGATTTTCTCAGAGAACAGACCAAACATTACAGACCACAAGTTAATATTTAAAGTCTTACATGTCCTAGGAATGAGAGGACCAAAAGCCAAGTGTACAGTATCATTTTTTTTTAGAATTTTTTTTTCTCAAATTCCTACTTTTTTTGTCATTTTCAAGCATGTTCTTAGGATTTTTTATGCTTTTTTCCCATTTTGTTGCATAAAGCACAGTTTGAAATAAAAGAAAAGTACTCTAATTTATCACGTATTCTCTATATTGATCTATTTTCTATGACAAATACTTCTTATTGGGTATTTTATATCAGGTAAAAATTACCAGAGAAAAGTGATGGTGTAACTTTTGATAGCGAAAATTCTAGTGTTGAAAACCCAATGGATGTAACTTGGTCCATGTTTTCTGATCTGTAATTTATCATCTTTCCACTAGGGGCAGTAGATGGGCTTTTCCTACTTATTTCAACATAAAGTCTCAAAAACACTTAAAAAAAAAAGAAAAAGCTTTGTGATATGAATAATTATTTTTTTAATGAATTCCTTGCTTTAATGAGAGAATGTAAAATTTGTTGACCATTAATTTGTTATAGTACAGTTAAACTAAATGAATCGGTCCTATATGAGACAGTGGGTAAATGCAAGAGTAGCCAGCTGCAGGTGTCATGGCGGATAGACATAACATGAACCAGAAGTTGTCATAATGCACAATCAGAATTCTACAAACAAAAAAACTGAGATGTTCAGAAGTTTTATGTTTATGATATATAGATATTTCTGTTTTATAGTGAATTAATGGTTTCTATGTACTTTTTTTTGTGTGTTGGAGGGATAAAAGTCTAAAGTTACAAAAAAAAAAAAAAAGTGGCCAGCAGTTGGGAAAAACAAACAAGAAAAAATAAAATGAGGGAGAAATGGTATGTGAACTGCAAGTTTTGTCCATCATGAGAGGAAAAAAAATCTTTTTTTAAACAAGCCTTGAGGACAGTTACATCTCTCAGTGCCCTTGCTGGAGTCCATCTAAATCTTCTCCAAATCCATCCTTAAAGGAAATGTGAGGAAGATGGGCTGCGTGACCTAAAATGACCTTTTCTTGCCAGTAGCCATTCCATACCCGCCGTTTTCCAGCTTTGAGCTTGTAGAGCTGCTGACCAATTGATCTTACTATATCCTGCTGATAGAACCACAGCTTACAATGAGAGCAGGTATGGTATGAGGGGTTTGTCATTGCAAAGCTTCAACTTTAATATGTAAAAACCTCAAAGTCTAAGGATGATAGTTTTTGTTTTTACTGTATTTATTTCACTTTTGACTTAAAAATATATGGATTATGGATGCAGGGTAAATGTTTCTCACTGTCACTAACAGACACGAGTTTCAGATAAAAACATGACTTTAATGTCAAATAAAAATCTTCCAAAAGAAAAGGTTATGGACCTTGTCATCCTGTTGCCAACTTCAATCAGAAGCATGAAAAAGCTTTTCCTTATAAAAAATCGGCTTCTCCTGGCTCTTATTTTTACATCTGCATTAAAAGTTCAGATTTTCTGTAGATAAGGTGGATTAGTTCAATCCATTTTAAAGTAAACAGACAGATTGGGTTGGAAATGAACGCTCGTCTTTATGCGCTCAAAATAAATGTTATTTTTCACTTCCAGATGTATTGGCCAAACTTAAAAGCTAGTAAAGTTTTGTTGGATTTTAATATGATGCTGAAATTTTATCATTTCTGTCCTGCTTTTTGCTGGAGCTGGGCAGGACAAATGGAGGATAAAGTATATGAAGGGATAGGCACACGCGCACGGGTGCTTGGATTGTCCTGGGGATTGTAGGGTTGCAGAGTCTTGAAGTTTGTTGGAGGCTTGTTTAAAAAGGAACATGTGATTATAGTGGTAAGTAGGGATGTAACAATGCAACCAAGATTCGATTCACAGTTTTAAAGTCACAATTTTGATTTTTGTCCAATTTTTTTGTTTGTTTTCTTTTCTCAACACAATGAATTACAGGTATTTTAAGGCATCAAACTGTCCGTTTTCCTACAAACAGAAAGGATTCATCCAGACACGAGGTATTCTATCGTCGTGAGTTTCAGTTAGTTTCATCCTGGTTACTTCGTTTCTCAGACTCGGTTTGCTCAGAGATTCCTCAGTCCAAATATCACCCGCTCTGAGACCAATAGCCGGTAGTATGGTTGTCCCAATCAGGTTTTTTTGGGGCCCAATCCCATTCCAAGTCATTTGTTAAAAGAGTATCGGATCGCGACTCTGTATCGGCAAATACACAAAATCAAAGCTGAAACATGAACAAATTGAATAAACAGAATTTTTTTGTCCCTTATTTTTATTTAATTAACCTTCTTTTATCATTAAAACTTAAATAGAACACTACTGCGAAGTAGTTTTAATAAACAATTAGAAATATAACAAATATAAACTAGGAAAAAAATAATTATTTTCTTGTTATACAAGTGATAATTAGTCAGGTGAGGAAGTTTAGTGACTTTAGCTTTAATATCTTTAGAGCTATTGAACATTTTTAACCAAATGTCATTCTTGTCCTCATTTAAAATTCTTTAAAATGAACGATGACTTTGTTTTAGCATGAATTTGATGAGTGTTCATGATATCATTAGAAACATTTATTAGTTTTTTTATATATATATGTTCTATGTGATTCGTTTTTTTAAGCTCTCAAGACATCACATTTTTGGTTTTATTTCCACAGTAGTTAATTTTTCTTCACTTGTTTTTCTCTGTCAGATAAATAAAACAGGCATATCAAAGGACAGCTCGGGTCTTAAGGAGTTAAATCACGAAGGTAGCACTTAGCTTAGCACAGGTAGCTGCAGCATGAACAGCTTATGATTAAAAAGAACAAAAACTCTCTTTTTCTGTTGAAATGCCTTTATAGGTTGTTGTTTGTGTTAGGACAAACCAATGGAGACACTTGCTGTCAGTTTAAAGCAATTTTAAAAGAGTTATTGATCCCGGAAGTCTGAATCTGTAAACATCTAGCTAGCTCTACTGAAATGTTTTTGTTAGCCTCCTGTTTAAACTGCTGCTGTTTTCTGCTGCATTTCACGGCAATGACATTCTGTGATCTGTTCATGACATGCAGACATTCAGTATTTATCCTGAATCATAAGATTGAAATATAAAGTGCTAATTTTAATAAGAATAAATGAAATATCTATTGATCGGGGGACAACATCCGATATCGACAGAGTCATCAACCACATGATCGGAACTGATTTTTGATCACATGATCAGATCAGGACATCCCTAGGACGGCGGTCATGTGATCTAAAAACGACAATGATTAATGAGGCGATCGGTGAGCTGTGGACAAATGTAAAGCTTTGATTGTCGTGTTACCAAAAAGGAAGTCATTGGTCCAACTTAGAGCGCTAACTTTAACACAGCTAAAAACATGTTTTTTTGCTTTTCTGTGTCTCGTTATGGGAACACGCACCAGGAGCTGCAGCATTCCTCCATTGTACCAGAGCAGCCGTCTAACAGATTCTCAAAATCGATCAGCAAATAAAAAGTTTGAATAAGTAAATCCTAGAAAACCGCTGCACCTAACACCTCCATCTGTCTTGTTTTGCTTTGACCCGCCCCCAGAACAGCTGGCCAATGATTGAAGAGATCTTTAGTCACATGGTTTTGTTTGCAAGGGTTGGACCAAATACAAATACAGACCAAATGCAAACTTCAGGACTCGATCCGAACCAACGGACTTTCCCAGTTTGAATACACCCTTAATCGTTTTCACGTTATCGTAAAATAAAACCTGCCGGACTCAATCCAAATCGTCTTTTTGAATATTGATATAATCCATTTATTTTATTTTAGAATGATTTTTTAATGTTACAGCTCGATTTGATCAACAGCTTGCCTCAGACAGATCAATTTGGTTGAATATACTGATTCAGCAAAATATCGAAACACCTTTAGAACTTCAGGTTTTGAAACAAGTTCAAGAATATGATGACAGTGGACAATACTGTTTATGCATCTGAGTGGACCTTTGTTTATTCCTGCAAATCGAGTCAATTGAGTAACAAATTTAACTAGAAATGCTGAATAGCAAAATCCTTTTTTACCCATGGGATACTTGTGATGTGTGTAAACATGATCATAATGTTGCATGTACTGTTTATGTACGAGATCCTCATATGAGGAGCAATGTTTCTTCATGTTTATTTCAAGTTTCCATGTTTATCTAGGTTGTAAAAAATGATAAACGTACAGCCACAGTTCACAGTGTAAACTCCACATGAATAATCAAGATATATAGAGGAAAAATACAAATACAATGATTTCTAAAAATGATCAATACACATTGTTGGCCAGGTAACAAACAAACAACCAAAAAGCGCTTGAGGCTTTTCAATAAACAAAACAATACTCGAATAACTTAAAATATTTTTTTGTAATTCAACATCTTTGAGTCATATTTGATATTTATATTTAACCTTCTCATAAAGAGCTGGAGTAAAACATTTATTAAAATTTCAAAAGAATACATGCAAATATGTATATGTAATGTAGCAGAAATAAAAAAAAACGTTTTCAGAATTTATGTAGGACATTAAGTAACACCATTAACCCGTAGGATCTGTCTCATTTGTGGCAGGTGATGTATTGTAAATGGACAGATTCACTGCTAAAGGCTAAAGTCCATCAGTGGATGTTGGACTGCAATCCATCAAAAACTCCCATTTACTGTAAAATCGTGTGACATAGTGGTGAGTTCAACTCAACAGTGTTCTCCAGGAGTCTGTGTAAGCCAATGTGAACCCTCAAAGATACATATGGTCACAGTAATACCACACAACACCACGAAGCACAGGTCACTGCTTCTCTATACTGGACAGAAGTTTCAACAGCCTCACGTTTATGAGCGAGTTTGCAGTAGTTCAGAGATCCTATTGCCACCTCTTCTGATGGAGATTAAAGAAAAAAGTTGCATTTCCATGAATAAAATGATGTTGAACCTTTACAGACAAAAAGTTGTTTATAATGGAGCCAGTTATTGAAATATTAAAACTGAGAAAAGACGAAGAGATGGATGTGTCTCCAGAAAAATGATTCAATGGAAGATTTTAGATTTGGAGATTAATGATACTTCAAAGAGAAAATAAATGTTCACAACCAGTGCTTATCAGAGGGTAAAACAATGTTCTCATTGTTTCAATGAATCCTGAAATGTTTATCTGGTGTTGTTTTCTGCATTTTGTTACTGAGTTTCACCGCAAAATGAGCCCATTAGCCATCATCATTCTGTCTGTGGTGGCATTAATGCTAGTCTACAATAGACGCCAGTCTCTAATGAACCCCGGCACAACCATAGAAAGATATATGGTATGGATAAAAGCTTAAGCCAACACATTCTCATCCCCAAGTTGACGTTTGATTAATGACTCCTCAGCATCACTTTTTGACGTTTTGGTTGTCCCCAACTTGTCATCTTTTGAAGTGAGGGCTGTTGGTAAAATCAAGGGTCCGTAACCCTTGGGACGGGGTACTGGATGCGCACCGTTCAGAACAGGTGCCCTAACCTACTACTAGTACCCTAACCTAACCCGGTACTAGTTTGCGTCGGGTTTGTGCCAGGTATTGCGTCTTGTACTGGTCAGGTTAGGGTGCCAGGTTAGGGTACCAGAACTGGACTGGTTAAGGATGGGGCCCAGAGGTTAGGGACTTAATGGGAACAGCCAACCCATAAAAAAAAACGCTGAGTTGAGAACACACAAAACGTCAAAGTGACATGGAAGGGTCCCTAACCAACTTCAGTATGTGACTTGGGATTGAGAATGTGTTGGAATGGCAGGATGTCGTCTCTTTAACCCAGGGGTCTCAATTCAACTTGGGGGCCATTTGTTCCACCCCCCACCCCCGCCCACCCCCCCCCCCCCCCCCCCAAGTATATTTTGCAGCCTGCGCCTTAATTTGAAAGTTTAATGTTGGTGCTGATGAACCAATCAATCACGGTGGAGTATATAGCTCTTGGGCGCTTGACATTGACCAGGCCTGAAGCAGGAAATCTTTTCGGGCAGGAAACCTGACACCCCTCTAATGGTGTTATGCCAGGCTGGGAAATGTAACTTTTTTTTACTTATAAGGATGTCTGGGTTGTTCCAGATGGGTGTCATTTTACACGGTATGACTGAGGACTTGGATGCTTTTATAAAATCCCACCAGGCTGTCAAGGTGGTACTTATGTTAATACTTTGGAAACTATCATGTTTTTTATTGTTTGGCTGATAAATGGTAGATCTGACAGGTTGATCTTTCTACATAACTCCTGTTCTAAGTCCATCCATGAGTTGGTTCCTGGATTATTATTTAACCATTTCAAAATGTATTGGAATCTGTTAGCAATAAAAAAATTGTTGAAGTTTGGTAGTTCTAAGTCTCCACATCTTTTTGAATATTTTAAAGTTTTAAGGCTGATTCTAGCAGGTTTGTTCATCCATAGAAAGCTGGATATGGCTGAGTCTAAAGCTTTAAACCATGTTGGTGGTGGTTATGTGGGAATCATAGAGAATAGATAATTAACTTTAGGCAAAATGGTCATTTTTTTGTGACTACCTTGCCCATGAGGGAAAAAAAAATAATATCAGATATTGATAGATTCAGGTTATAAAAGATCATTAGTATCAGTGATCTAATTACATTTTCTAAACATCCATAGACAAATCATTTATATTAATCAGTAACGATAATGTAAATATTCTCATTAAAAAAAGACAATTAGTGCAGATTGTATTCATCAAAAATTTATTATAACACAAAATTAAGAAGTAGAAATCATATTCATTTGTTAATGCAGAAAAAAAAGAAAATATTCTCATTAAAAACGACAATTTCTGCAGAATGTATTTATCAAAGAGTGATTATAATTATACAAAAAGTAAAAATCATCATTAGTTAATTGATAAAACAATTCAAAATATTTACATTAAAAAAGACAATTTGAGTAGATTGTATTTATCAAAGATTAGAGCAGAATCAGTGCTCCATCTCTGTTTAGGAACAAGTTTAAGGTCACGTAAACCATATTCGTTGTTATGACTGAGAGACTGAACGTCTTATTTCAAGGGAATTGTGCTCAAGTTCTGCAGCTCAGAGTCGGGTCAGAGTTCACATTTCACATTATGCTTGAATTAAAGGTTCAAACATGAGTAATCTCAAAGTTTTTCATGGATTTTATTTCCAGAGGCTTTGTCTGGTCCGGTGGTCCGAGTGGTTTGACAAAAATTGTGGAGTTTTGGACCCATGTTGAATGGATCTATTTCCTCTGGCGTAGGTTTCTCGCACGCTTAGCCAGATCAGCATGATATTTGGAGAGATGATCATTAAGAAAGACAATCGTCCCCTTCAGTTGTTTGCGTTGTTTCATCGGAGCTATCTTATGCTTTCAATTCACAAACCTGATCAGGATCGCTGGTTTATCCGAGCTCTTTCTCAGAGAAAGCAGATGACAGAACTCACACCTTTAGATCCAGGAAAACTTAAACGCAAGAAATACTCTATTATCTCTAGTACATTCGCTTAGATGTCCGAAATCCCTTTTTAAACGCAGAGCTATACTCCACGGTCGCGTTAGCATCCATCATAGCTCCGTTAGCATTCATGCTTGCGCTGGTAACACCTGAACGCCTAGATATTTGATAATGCATGATTTGATGGGTATTGAAAGTGTTTGCTCAGGGTCACTGTTTAGTGATAATAAAACTGATTCATTCCAATTAATGTAGTAGTCTGAGTCTAAATGTATGATTTCCATGTTTTGTTTTAATTTATTTAATGTTTAAATTCAGAATTTAATTTGCTTTAGGTTTAAAACTTTGCATTTGCTATTGTTGTTGGATCTGGTCATCAGAAAAATCCAAAGCAACAGTTGCTAAAGTCGTTAGCGTCGTTAGCTCTTGTTACTTCTGTTTAGAAGATATTCCGTGGTTTATAGAAATAAACATATGTTCCAAAAACGTGTTCAGTAGACAAAGACAGTAGACGCAAAAACATGTTTTTGGCACAAATGGAACCCCATACAGCCCAGTCCCAAGGTAAATTGAGTTTGAGAACCCTTCTTTAAGCTTTCTCTTTTCTATGCTTACATTGTTTAGTCCAGGGGTGTCAAACTCGTCCCAGGCCAAACAAGATTAACATTTATTGAGCTCATAAAAAACAACATTTTTAAAACTTTTAAAACGCAACTTTTTAACATATATATGAGATTAATAACAGTCAGACTTATTATTCCAGAATAAATTAACTTAAACCTTAAATGATATTCAGTATTTTACTTTCCATAAAATATATATATATATATATTATATATATATATATATATATATTATATATATATATATATATGGTGTGAAAATTATGGAAGTTAGTCGCTTTAATAACATTGGGCCATTTATGATAATAATTTAAAAGGATGTAGAGGGTCGGATATAATTTCCCCGCGGGCCGGATGCGGCCCCTGGGCCATGTTCTATTTTTCCATTTGCAGATCCCATTAATGCATGGATTTACCATTGTAAGATGTTGAGCAAGAAGTTACTAAAATTGTATTTTTCAGCAAAAAAATTTTAGGTTGAACTGATTTTTCAAAGCAACTGTCTCGTTCTGTGTGTGAAACTGCGAAAACGTACGGCTGGTGATGCAGAAAATATTTCTTTATTAGGAAATCATGGGTCTGGAAAATTTGTAAAATATATATATATATATGTTTTATAATCAGCCCATCAAGTTACAACTCTTAAATGGAAGTGAAAATGGCTTAAAAACAACATAGATTTGTGAAGAACATACAGTTTCATCCGTTTGATCCAACAAATCTCTACTAATAATAAATCAGAGGCCCATCTGGGAGGAATGATTGATTTCATCAAGGAGAATAAAAGGCAGAGTCAGCCTGGTCTGCTCATCACAATGGTTGTACCTCTTCCTGCTGCGTCTTTTCTTCCACAACCAGAGATAGTGACAGGAAGTGTGTCTGTGTGTGTTTGTGTCGTTTCATTTCTGACAGCGACAGTAATGAAACAGAGGATGGGACTGACATAAAACCTATGACAGATAGTCCTATTTAAATAATCGATATTAAGCCAACACTTTTTTTTTCAGTTTGTGTCTTACACGCCGACCTAAAATATGAATAAATTATGCCCTGATCGTTAGCTATTTTTTCCATAGGTTTTTGTGTGGAGGTATGAACAGAACTTTTGTCCATATGTCTGACGATTGGGTAAATGTAGAAAGAGAGAAAAATGAAAGCTGTCTGTCTTGGAGTAAAAGTAGGGACTTAAATGTTGAAATCTTATTAGGGAACTACAGAGTTTAAGATGATTTTGTTTGTCAGTCCTCGAGGGCCGGCCTTCTGCTGGTTTTCCAGAAATCCTGTCTTATCAGCGATTGATTACCTGGATCAGGTGTGTTTAGCCAATAAGAAGCTTCAATGGCAGGGTGGTTGGGAAACATCGGCTCTCAAGGACTGACTTTGGACACCTCTGACAGAGAGCTTATAGATTGGAAATATCTTTAAGGTCTGTTACCATGGATACAGTTATTTTGCATTACAAGGCAGCTTTTTAAAAAAAAAAAATTGGGATTTTTCCGTTGGAATAATAAATGAACGTAAAATAAAGTTGTATTCAGCCTCTGTGCTCTATGGGATCCAGATGACCCCACCCTTATATTGAAGTGTCTACATGTTTATGTCTGCCATGGACACCAGTAAAGATTAGAAAATCCTTGAAAAAAACGTCCATGTCATGTTGGGTCCAGATGACCCCACTTTTAATGTAAACATACCTAGGATAGCACAACATACCTGACATGTTTTAACTGAAACGTTCCTCCTTTATCAGTCGTCACCTGGTGGTTAAACGCAAAAACAGCTGATTATCACAGAGGCGGAGTCACCTGACAAACTTTGATAGATGACTCCGCCCCCTGCTGTCCAGCCGCTGCTGATGAAGACAGGACGTTTCCGTTGAAACATGTCAGGTATCTTTGAATACATCTCATGTCACAAAAGAACCAAAAAGTTATACAATAAAAGATAATTATCAAGGAAAAAAATACTTAAGATTTTTAAATGACCATCTTTCCAAAAAGGGGAAATGTTGTGGATATATTTATTTTTCCAGTAAACCTACCAATGGTCTTTGTCCGTGTCCCCACTTTGTAGGTCGACATTTCCCAGCAGTCCTTGATGTATATCTGACCTTTGATGTTGTCGCTTCTCGTCCTGGAGCTCCAGGCCCAATTAAAGCTAACAACCCCTGAAGCCCTCAAAGCCTCCCTAGAAGTCACGCTCGATTCTCTCTTCCGTATATGTTTGTACCACCGAGCATTTTTCTGTGTTGCAAATGTTTCCTCGTGGTCCTAACATCATCCATGGGCAGTTCAATTAGTCTTTCATGTTTTTCCTTCCCTCCTTGAATCCAAGAATTGAAACCTTTTCTTCACATACTTAAGATGAAGTATAAATCTAGATGTTTAGTACATCCTGTACTTCATTTTATCAACTGTGCAATCACTGGAGGAAATACAAGTATTTGTCAATTAATTTTTAGGTGGGAAATCCTACAAAATCAACAAGGAACCAGTCTGTCATCTTAATGGTAGGCTTATTTGAACAGTGAGAGATAAGAAATCAATAAACCCACTTTGAAGATTTTATATGAATGTATTTGTGTTTTATTGATGGAAAAAGTATTTGATCCTCTAGTAACCATTAGGCATTCTGGTTCACACAGACCAGTTAGACTCCAAACTCTCCAACATGGAAAGAGCTCCCAGTGGATTTAACAGAGAAGATTGAAGACCTAAGATCCAAATGGACTTTATGGGAACAAGGCCACTCACCATTCACAAACTAGGTTTCTGCTTAAGATTCTTTTTTTAAGGTAAAAATTATTAGTTTCAAGACTATCTGTCTTGAAACTGGTTAAAAATGTCTTAAAATAAGATATTTTCAAGACGAAATGACTCAGCAAGATATTAACGATTTATTCTCTTAAACAAGTCATTTTTAGCCCACTGAAAAGGTAATTGGGTCTTAAAACAAGTGTAATAAGATAATTACATTAGAAATAAAAACTACTTGGTAAGAGTGTGTTTTTCCTGTAACAAAACCATCAGCAAGAAACTGGAGGTTAAAGAAACAACTGTTGTGCGAATTGTGCCAAAGTACAAGAACATAACCATCAATCCACTTGTAGGTCTGGGGCTCCAAACCAGATCTTTCCATAATCATAAGAACGTGGAGAAATTGTCCTAAAACAACACGGAGTTAGTTGATGATCTCAAACCAGTTACAGCCACCAAGAAAACCAATGGTGATACTTTATGCCGCTATGGTTTAGTATCTCGCAGTGTTCACGAAGTATTCCTACTTTACAAAAGAACATGTACAGATGCGCCTGAAGTTTGTCAATGAAATCTTTCATGATTTATGATCTGTGCTCGGATCAAACCAACATGGAGCTCTTTGGCATCAACTCAACCTGTTGTGTTTGGAGGAAGACAAATAGTGTCGATGACCACAAGAACACCATCCCTACTGTCAAGTACGGAGGTGGAAACATGGTTTATGTAACAGGGCTACTTCGCCACCTGGTGAGAGGGATAGATATGTACCATTAAATTCTGATTGAGAACCACCGTCCCTCCACCAGCGGGCTTTAAATGGAAGGTGATGGGTCTTCCAACAGGAAGAAACAGACAGCCAAGACAACCAAGGAATGGCTGAAGAAGCACATCAAGGTCATGGAGTGTTTCAGCCAGACTCTGGACCTCAGTCCTCTAGAGAACCTACAGAGAAAGCTGAAGCTCAGAGTTGCCAAGCGACAGCTAACACATTGTAATGATTAAGAAGTCGTTTGCAAGAAAGAGTGTACTAAGTCTTTCCATCAACAGGGTGATTTTATTTATTTCCTCAATGAAACGCTATGTGTATAGATTCTTCAAAGTGGAGTTCTTGACAGAAGACTGTCACTTTTTTATACATAAATGTGTGAATGCTTCATAAAGCATTCACACTATAGTGATTCTCCTGCACCTTAACTTACGTTTTGAAGCACGAAAGCGATTTCAGCAATCTTAATATCAAAACGTTCAGCTCTTTAAGGACATCACTGCTTCTACTTTTTGGTGTTCTTAAACTTGATAGTTTTTGAAATATAGAGCAAAATATCCCCCATTGGAAATTATTGAGAAAGTCTTGAAATTTACTTATATTAGCAACATAACTTCATGTATTTATTCAAAGGGCTGTGTTTTAATCTTTAATGGTAATTTTGCACGAATTTGGCATTTCACTGTTATGTTAGCATTATAGTAGCTCGTTTGGTCAATTTGTTATCTACTGAGGTTTTTTATGACGGTTTTTAGACCAAATTTTCTGTTTTTGCATGATTTTATAGTATGTGAACGCAACATGGAAAAATAACAAAATAAAGGTAGTGTCACTGAATAAAATGATGAGCAACCAGGTAGTCTTTCAAATTAAAAATACAGAGGTCAATTCAAAAGTAGACAAAAATGGAACTTTAGGCTCTAGATTCCAGAGGGTTAAGCAAAGGGCTAATTATTAACACTATTATTTTGCTAATTTTGCATCTACTCAGATTTTTTGGGCTAATTTAAAATTTAGCTCAGATTTAAGCAACACACTAAACATTTTTGCAAAAATGGCATGTATTAGGGATTTTAAAGCAAATTCTTCAGAAATTTCAGTCAGCTCTTTTATAGTTTTTTAATGAAATTTCCAGTCTTTTAGCAAATTTAACATTTTTGTATTTTCCACAGATCCCTTTAGCAATTACAGTAAATTGCATCTCAATTTCAGCAAAAAAACGTAAGCATCTTCAGGGCCTAGCTTCAGCAAAATACTCTAATGTTATCGCAGGTAATGCAACTTTTCTAGATATTGATGTTTCTTATTCAGACTAAATGTGAAAATCTTTTAAATGCAAAACATAATCCCACTTTTTGAAACTGTTGCTGTTTTATTTTGTTTTATAAAAGTCATCATAGAAAAGAAATAGTGAAAGCCTACACTTATATCTGGGTAAGGGTGGAAAACTGGGAGATGAAGTCATATTTTACTGTTCACATTTTGACTACAGTTTGTTTTTAAGAGCTTTTTCACAAGGTCCTTTGCAGCAGAAAGTTAAGCTGAAGGTTGTACTGGCTGCTTCCACATGCCACATCCTTCCCTCTAAGATTTCCCTGAAGATGTCCTGAAGGCACACCTGTATTTTCTTGGTGCTAAATGTTTCTGGACATTTTCTCATTAAAATGTAAAACTTCAGGGACTCTGAAAGCTGACCATTTTGGAACCTTTTTCATTCAGATTTTTTTCTTTTATGTCAAGTTTGATCTATGCTTCTGTTCTTTAGAATCCAATCTGTATTTACAAAACTACATCCTAGCGGCTATTAAATAAAATGATGCTTTTTTTTTTCATGACACGCTGTTGTTGTGGCTTCTTTTACCAGACATAGGGGTTTTGCTTTAATGGTTCGCCAGTTGTTCACTGTAATCGATTCAATGAAGAATCACCCATTTCTAGCCAAGGCAATAAAAATTTGCTCAGTTAAGAAGCTGGAGATGATGGCGTTCCTTAATAGCCATTGGCTTATTGGCTAACTGTCTCACTAAGGCCTTTTGTCCATCATCTGAGCACCAGATAGGGAGACTTTTGGCTTTCTCAGTCCTCTTTCTTTGCTTTTTCCAAATGGAAAACATGTGAGGCATGTTTTATGTGTTTTCCTGTCCCAACACACCTTATTGAAATGACTGTGTCAGGCTCCTGTAGATCTTGATGAAGAGGCGATAAGTTGAGTCAGGTGCGATGGAGCTGGAAAACAAATAAAACATTCAAGGCTGAGGCGTGTGGGGAACGCCATGGGAAAACACCGGGATAAACAACGCGGCACTTTGGGAATCTTTCACTGATGGAGAAAGCAGGATTGCTTTTCACAGTTGATTGCTATTCATGAAACCTTATTTTGATAGATGTCTTGCTTGAATATTTACTCGGTATCCATAATACAACTGACCTAAAGTCAAGTTGACAGTCTTGCAGTAAAGTAACTATTTATTTTTGGTAACACTTCATAATAACTACACACTATGAAGAATTCGGTCATTATTAGCTGAGCATGAATTAACACTGAATTAATCATTTGTAAAGCATTACTCCTACTGTATTAGCAGGTTGATTATGTGTTATAAACATTTATTCTTGATTAAAAAGGATTACTATAGTCATTACCAATTTAATATTTTAAAATTCAGTATTAAATGATTTACAAATCAGTTATTTAGAGGTGGTTCTTTATGTCATAAGCTCATTGACAGAATGTAAGTAAATGATTTTAAAAACCTTGTTATGTACATTTATACATCCAAACTTTTCAACATGTATTGTTTCTGTGCTAATAAATAAGTTATGAACCCATCTTCCTTTGGTAAATCCTGCATGCTGGGCTTCTATGCTCAAACTCTTGTGTTCATGTGTAAATGTCCAAATTTCTACAACCGCATTTGGGCTCTGAGTAGAAAACGATCAGCTATTACATTGAAAGTTGAACCAGGTGGAACTTTGACCAATCAGGGACATGGATTTGATAGTGACGTATGAGGGATGAATGTGTAGGAAGGATGGATGGATGGATGAATGGATGTGCAGGTAGGTAGAAAAGTAGGTAGGAAGGACAAAAGAAAGGATGGAAGGAAGTTAAGGAAGGAGTGTGAGAAGAAATGATGGATGGATGGATGTGTAGGCTGTAAGGTAGGAAGGAAGGATGCTTGGATGGATGGTGGTAAGAAAGGAAGGATGGATGGATGCTTAAATAATCCGTCATGGACAGTTCAGTTAAACAGTTCTTCAGCAAAGAACAGATGAAAGACAGCATCACAGTAATAACAGTGTTCAAAATAAACAAAATAATAATTAAATTAAAAAAAAGATTAAAAAATATATTTATACAATAGGTAACTTCCTGCTGTTGAGTGTAGCTACTCTGTTTCAAAGCTTTATGGCACTCTATAAGAATAAAATATGTTAAATTTAAATTGATGACATCTGTTTGAATTCCCGGAAATGTCAATTGTTTGAAAATTGATCAGGGAAAAGGAATTAATAATTGCAGTTTGTCCATCATATATTGGAACAGCTTTGAAGAAAAAGTCTGGAGCAACACTTGCAGCACTTCAACATGTACCTCATCCAACTGTGAACATGAACTAGTAAACAGCTGAAAAATCGATTAAATTCTCTTAAAAAAGAGATTGGCAATAACTGATATACTGTACAAATTATTATCGCTCATAGGCTTTTTATTTGGCAACTCTTCAAATCTGCAGTGACTCAGTTTAGCTCTCCTTTGAAACATTTAGATTAACCTCACATTTTTGAGACCACCCAGAGGAGCGGAACTGTTGGCACTAAATTAGGGTTCACAGGGCCTCAGGTCTTCCTCCCTCTGGCCCAAACCCCCAGTTCACCCGTCTGCCTCCACTCTATAAATAATGCATGCAGACTGCTGACCTGCCTGACTTCACCTGACAGCCACGCCGCTGAATCTGGCAATCACATGTACTTACGCTCTGCAAAGTGAAAGAAGGTCAGCGAGTGTTGCATAGACATGTGGATGTGGGACTGAGAAAACAGGCGGCGTAAGAGATACAGCTCTCGTTCAGACAATTCAGAAAGGAAGTGGGTTTTGTGAAGGCCGCAGCACAAGTCAATTCAAATCTGTCCAATAACCCATTAGGAGCAAAACTACATTGTTGCTACTACAAAAACTGAATCATAAATAGGCAAAATGACTATTGTTTCAAGAAAAGATGTATTTTTTGTCTTGCAAGAAAAAAGAAATATTTTCAATGTCTAAATAATCTTAGTTTGAGAAAACATATCTTACTGACTAAAATTATTTTCTTAAGATAGGTGACAACACTTTTCCTACCCATTGGCTAAACTGTTATTATGACGCAGAAGTAGAGGACTCCACCTCTGATTGGAAGATCCCAGCTTTGGTTGTTGCCTTGCCCGCCCATGTGTCAAACTGTCCTTAGGCAGGACTCTGAACCAGCATTGGTGGTTACAAGTTGGCACCAGTGTTCATCAGTGCAGCCGCAATCACTAACTGAGTTTACTTGTGCAAAATATCTTTTATTGGTTCAAAGATCGGATTCGAATTGAATTTTAAACCCTGAAAACCTTTACCTGATTAAACAAATGTTTACATATGCCACATGTTTAAATTAATAATTCATTTTGACATGCACAGAAGGATCTAAAATACTGGAAACCGCTGTAGAAGTAGATAGTTCCGTTGTTAGCAAAAAAAAACAAAAAAAAAAAAAAACAGCAGTATAGAGCTAGATTACCATCTTAATAATAATATTTTAAGTGACTGCTTGCTTATAATTTTCTAACATGGTTTGGTAAATACGTGCCAACAACATAATTTAGCTTTGGACACGCTTACAATCCATGCAGGCAATGCAGCAACGTGTATCTGGGCTAAATACGTAGGAATAACATCATCGTTTGTTTTGTTTGCACATGTCTAGAAATTCGAATTCACATGATTGTTTGCACTGATTCTCAGGACTGCTCGGCATTTCCGCACGCAAAAGCCTCCTCAGCCAGGCGGTTCACATGGGGGTTTCTGGTAGCTCAAGCGGGACAGCCAGACACAGTCCGCTCCAAAGCCTCCTCTGAAGCGCACACAAAGCTTTGAGTCTGCTCAGAATCACGGTTTCCTCGTCCAAAGCAGCCAGCCAGTCCTGTTAACTCTCCAAAACCCACTCTGGATCGCAACATGTATGATGTAAAATCCAGCAATGACCCACAATCGGAATAAATTGTTAATACATGCCACGATAAAATCAACAACAACCATAACCCAGCTATCTCGATCAGAACAAAATTTTGTTCCCAACAAATATGATCAGGTTAGAGTATCCCGATCGGTGTGTTTACATGATGCATTTTTGTTCTGATCAGGCAGATATTCTGATACCTTGTGTCCATGTAAACGCAGGTAGTGTGTGGGTGAATGGGACTATGAAGGTGCTTCCATGTTGAACGCGATTTGAACAAATTCTTGTGGCCCTCCGCCTGCCTGAGATTTGCCATGGCCACATTTAGGAGGAGCTACCAACTAATGTTTTTAGTATGATCCCTTTGAATGTATTGAAGACCCAGATGATGTTGAGAAATCAGGTTAATTGATTATTATAAGTTCTACAAAAACATCGGCAAACACATCTCCATTTTTGGTTTATGTGATCATCAAAAACATTTCCTGGTACTGGGGGCTTCTATCTGACTCTGTATGACAGCCACTTCCACTGTGTTTCTGTGCCTCTATAGCTGAGCTTGAAGCCTCACTGTCTAGTGTTAACCCGAGGGGGAAAAAAATAAGGAAGTTGTTTCTTCATATGTCTTGATGAGACCCGAGCCAGCAGCCTTATGATATTTAAATACTGGTTCCGCTGCCCCGTTCGTAGTTCACTGGTCAAATCACATTGCTGCCAGACCGCCGCACCACGCCTGACGCTAAAATCACAGTGCCGCTGCCTTTTGAATCGCATTTGGTGTAAATGGGACTTGCTAAGAGGGTAGTTCAAATCCAGACTGAGTCATACCAAAAGCTCTACAAATTGGTCCCAATAACTTTGCTTGACACTCGGCGTTAAAGGGTTGGTTTGGGAGGGGGTTAAAGCGCCAAATGGTTCCTGAGCGTAGCTCCTCGAGGGGTCAGATACAGAAAACACAACACACTAACTGATAGGACTTTAACTTTAAATCACTATATAAGTATACGCCATTAACCATTTACACTCTTACCCTCACACTTCTCCAGATGTTCCTCTACTTCCTTCCTGCTTTCACTACAGATCACAATGTCATCTGCAAACATCATGATCTCAGAGATTCCTATCTAATTTATCCTGTCAGAAAATAGTTATACAAAGAAGGTAATAAAGCATTACATAAGTATTTTTGATTTTTAATAATTTTGACTTATCATAATAGGGCAGTAGCGTTCTACAAAGTTTAAATTGATTTTTTTAAATTATATTTCAGATGTTCAACATGCAACATGCTCTTAATTTTAAGCTATTTGCTTTTGATTCTCTATGTCCATTTAGACTCTGCGATATTTTTGAAACTTTCCTGTTGTTATTTAACAACCCTGTGCCGATTTGACTTCTGTACGTTGAGTTTCACAAAGTGTTTGTTCTGCACAGCCCGTCCTTGTTTCTTTGGCTTCGTCGCTCTCTCATTCCCCTCTAGGGAATAGTGTGAATCAAGGTGATTAGTCACCAGAAAGTAGCTGTCAAGTCTTTAACAAGACGCTTCTGTTTCGTGCATTGCACTTACTAACATGATCCAAATCAGGAAAGAAAAAGACTTTGAATTCTTTCCTATTTAAAAAAAAAAAGGTTTTAATATAAGGTACTTGGCATAATATGATGTTTTAATAAAACGTCTTATATTTTTTATAGATTGTGTATTTAATGAAATATTTCTGTAGAAATAATCTCCATTCAAACTTAATAAATTATTCAAGACGTTTCCTATTTTTTGTATATTTTTTGGCTTTTGGGATGTTTGCCACCATATGGAGTCCAATGACACGTTCTCATTCATTATCACATGCTGCTTTGTGGCAAGGTGCTTTGAAGTGCTGTAGGAGGGTCATGGGTGATGGATGCAGAAAAAACTTCCAAACAGTCGGAAGAAAAGGCGACAATCTGGGACTTCTGGGACACTGGCACAAGGCACCTCCAGGTTGAACGGCGAGACCTGAGGGCACCTGTGTGGATCTCCTGTTCAAGGGCAACAGGGGGATGTCAGAGCCGTACAGCTAGCTTCCCAAGTGCCTTGTCTGCAAACATCTGACAGGGAGCGTCATCATAGCAGGCATCTTTTGCTGATGTTTTACAAAAACACAATTTGAAATATAATTCTGCACCCAGGCAGGCATCTGAAGACCTTTCCGCAAGGAAATCCAAACTGCACGATTGCAAATATCCACAACACAAATTTGCTCCCTGCCTCCTATACTGGTGATGTGATTAAAAAAATACCAAAAATAAAGTCACTGGCGTTTAATGTGACTGAATACATAAACAGGCATCCTACCTCAAACAGCCCCCACACATTTAATTGTGGTTCAGTTAACCTCTCAGTACCTGTTTGAACTAAAAAAATTATATTTCGAGGTGTATGCTCTTAGACAATATTTTTACTTTCACAGATCCCCTTCTGGTTCTAAGGAGCCATTTGGAGAACCGGAGAATGTTGGAATGGCTGTGAAAGCAATAACATTAAAACAAGAGATGGTGATGGTGCAGCGGTGAAGGCAGGCCAAGTTATTATAGGACATTAGCCCTTTGTAGTGCAAGTTAAATTAAATGACATAAATTGAGTTGAAAAATAATTTATGGCTTAAAAAGTAGTCCAAAAAGAATATATTTTAGTATTTTAAGATGATTTATTTTATGTTGTCATTTAAGGTCAAGCCTCATAAGAATGAAGATTATAGAGAAAAGCTGCGGTTGCATACTGGAGAGGGTAAAAAGGCTAAAAAACCCCACTATTTTGCAATACAGAATCACAAGGTAGAAAAGAAATGGACACATGTAAAACTTGTCTTATTAAAAGACTTTCTTTCCCCTTGTTTTCAAAGTACTACATAAGAAAAGGACTTATGATTTATATATTTGTATTCATTCATTTATTTAACTTAGGAATGTGCATATCAATCAATGTTTTTTTGCAAATAACAAGAAAATGTGCTAGAATTAGCACATTTAGATATCCTGAGGGGGGTAAAAGAGAAAACAAACACTGAACACGTTGAGATTAAACAACTACAGACAAAACTTAAAACATACAGTTTATACAGGATACAACAGCACAAGGTAGACACATATATATATATATATATATATATATATATGTATGTGTATATATGTATATATATATATATATATATGTATATGTGCAATGCAGCTGTGAGATCAGCGAAATAAAACTCAATTAACAATAAACTTAAACATTTTTTCACATCCTATGATTGGGATTTTATGAAATTAAAGGGATAATATGGCATTTATTTGTAGTCTTTGTGACAAAACCGATTTTCTATTTTAATAAATAAGGTGGAGAATTAATGTCTTTTTGACGGCTGTAATGACGCAGCGGAGCGCCTACTATGAAGGGCGGGGGAGGGGCGGAGTGAAACGGAGCTATCTGCTGTGAGAAATGCAAAGAGGAAAACGACCATTATTCTAGTTTGGGAACCTACATGAGGAACCTACACCTACATGAATTTTAAAGAACAACGAGGATTGACGTTGTCTAAAAATTGAGGAAACTCTGCGGTTCTCCGCGAAAATCCTGTCCACTGACCCCGCGGAAAGCAAGGAGTTCAGCGAAGACAAACACGCCTACTCCAGTGATCAGATGACCTAAAATCCAGCAAAATGAATCCCATTGTCCCAGACAAAATGTTTATGGTTTTGCATGATTTTATGTCTAGTGTGTAAATACAACATGAAAAAAGGACAAAATTAAGGTAGAGTTACATAGCAGAGGTTGTGCTGATTAAAATGAGACCAAATAAGCCAGCAGGTATAGTCTTTTAAATTGAAAATAGAGAGGTAAATGAAAAAGAACCCTGAATTTTAGACCCAAGGTTCCAATGGGTCAGTGGCGGAGCTAGAACATTTTCTATGGGGTGGCAGGAGGAGTGGTAAATAAGAGCAGCAGACTGGAAGTCGATTACAAGTATTTCAAACAGTTTTACTATTATTACTAATAAGACAATAGCAGCTCTTTTAGCTGAGCTGCTGTTTCTATAACTAAAAAAGCTTCTATTGATGATTTCTTAACCCTGTGACACCTGAATTTATTTCCAATCATGAAAAAAAATTTTGTATATTCAATAATGTTTAATAGTAAATAAATAATTTTAGGTTTGTTTCTATTCAGCAAACAAGCAGCATCTACAGTATGAACAAAAGAAAACACCTGTTCCCATCTGCAGAATGAAGATATTTTTATTTATCCAGTATATTACACTCTGATGACTTGCAAGAGCATACACCACAAACATGAACTAAAAAAGACACAAACATAAAACTCAGTGTTTATTGTTCTTTCAAAAACAGAAAGGGTGCAATGTTTTAGTAATGCAGTTTCTGTTTTTGTGTGGGCTCAAATGAATTTTGCAAAAAAAACAAACAAAAAAAAATGAATATTGCATCTCAACATTTGAGTCTGCCTCTTTTATTGTGAAAATCTTGAGCATTGATGCTTATTTTCCACCTCTGGTCAGAGTTTCAGCATCTGTGTGGACTTCCTGTGCAGGAATGACTGTTTGGTCTTTCCTCTCATGCTGCTGTTCAGAAAGGAGGAGCTGATGGTTTCCATCCTATCGGGTTGATGTTCATGATGCTTCTCATCAGTCTTCCTCTCCTCCAATCACCTGTCTTCTCACTGCTGCTGATTTCATCACCTGTTTTTAAATTGAAATACATTTAAAAAAAAAAAAAACAAAAAACATTTTGATCTATTCAATGCGTGGTGAGGTTTTAGGGTTTTTAAGCTGTTAGTGATTGACACCAACTATCAACCAGGGAGTGCCGTCTGGTTTTAACACTCATATTTTGTCCCAAAAAGCATAAAAAGAAGGTGGGCGATAATGACAGATTTTAATTGTTAAATAATTTAATTAATTGTTAAATGCTTCCATAATTGTCACTTTCATAAAATCACGTTTTCAATCCTAAATGAGTCAAACAAAGGCAGTTTTTTTTTTTTTTTAACGCAAAAAACTTTTGGTATTATACATGGAATATGTAGGGACAAATATGACAAAAATCTCCCAAAAGCCCCAAAATAAAGTCTATTGTGATCATCCATCTTCTTTTTTTTACTGTTTGGGACAAAATATTAGTTTACAAAACAAATCAAGATTGTCAAGTGGGGGGCAGAGCTCTTTGCTGGAGAGGCAGGTGCCCCCCCCCCCCCCCCCCCCCCCCCATGCCACCCTGTAGCTCCGCCCCTGCAATGTGTTAAAAATAAACGTTCAAAATTCATAATTTTGCGTGAGTTACTATTATGATTATTTGCAGATAATAAGTGGCTGGAAAATAGTACTGTAAGCAAAAAAAAACAAGAAAAAAAAATTAATTATTTCATTTCTTTAATTGATTCCTGGCCTTAATATATGCACACACAACCCACTCCTGATAAAAACTGAGCTTTATTTGCCAAAAGACCTCGACAGGATCAATATTTGTTGGTAAATACCACTAAATACAAATATTGCTGCTCCGCTTTCCTGGAATAATATTCAAAACTCTCCGCATCTAATTGACCTTATTCCCTTAAATTGTTTCAAAGCCAAACTTTGTGAGCTTTTAAAAGAAATATGCACATATCGCTCTTGACCCATCTGTACCTCTATTAATTAACCTTTTATTCATTGTCCAGTTGTTATTTTCAATTTCATTTAATTGTATTTTATTGTAATTGTATTTTATTATTTTAATTGTTTTAACTGTATTTTATTTTCTTGTATTGATGCCTTTTGGCACAGGTCTGCCTTGAAAAGAGATGTAAGTCTCAGTGGGATTTTCTGGTAAAATAAAGGTTAAATAAATCAATAAACATGGTGCGCATTTGAAGGCTGTGTGATAATTTGCTCCTTTTCATTCATTTATTATTTTCAATAAATTGGCACTTTAATAAATGTTTCTTCTTTCTGCATTCTAAAATCTCTATCTCAAACCTTGTTAGTTCCAGCTAGTATAAACACTAAACAAAATGTATCTTACCTTGATCAGGAGTGTGTACAAAACAACTGTCCTTGTATTGAGCCTTTTCACTTGATCATAATTTTCTGACAATATCAACTCTATCACACAATTTTGCAAGTGACCTCTCTCCTTTTTTATTCTTTTTGGGCTTTTATTGCTGTGTAAAACAGTAGAGAACAAGTGGAAAATTAGATTTCAGTGGCCTGATTTATGCAATCCAATTTTAATAATCCAGTTATTATGGAGATCGTTAGAATGCTTTAAGGTTTTAATATTTCAAGACGCTGCTTGTAATTTATTGCAAATTTAAGAATCATTTTGTAATGAAGATTGGTGCATGGTAGGGGTGTGCAATTACCCTCTGCTCCTCTGTACACTCGGAGGTGAATAGTGAGCATAGAGTCCGTCTTTTTAAAGAAAAAACGTCACCTTTTTCATGGCATGCAGTGTGATTCAGGCATTTAAATTTCTCTGCTATAGTAAACGCCTGGGTTTGAATCAAGTTTGTGTCTCAGGGTCAGAAAGAATGGTAAAGATCTTTTGACTAAATTGATTTTTGTTCTAATGACTGCAAAGACATCCAAAGTTTCTTGGAGAAAAATCCGATTCCAAAGGAAATTTTTGATAAACGAAATAAACTGCAGTTCCAAATTATACTCTTTTTTTTGTTTGAAGTGTATATTTACTAGTCCTTATTGATTAAGTTGTAGCATTGCCACATATATGTTTACATTTAAATTTGAACAGGAATGTATTTTTACTGATGGAATATATAGGATTTAAAAGGAGTGTTGGACTACAAACATGGCTACCTGGGGACTTCCTGTCACCCAGGTGCCAGACTGATTACAAACATCCCTAATGAGAGGAGAGTCTCTCGGGGAAATCAGCTGTGAGAGGCCTGAGCTGAGTGAGGATCCCCACATACAACGTTGACAGCTGCAGGATTACCGAGCCATTGGAGAAGAGTGCCAACCGTGTTGGTGGAAATCTATCTACCATTGCGTGAGATCTTCACTTCTGGACGGATCCGGTAAGCCAGGCGAGTGCAACCTGCGGACGGAACATTGATGGACCTGCCAATCTCATTTAGACTGCTTTCACCTTAATGGAGGAGGACGCCAAAGGGACGCCCTGATTGTGTAAATAAGAATTACATATAAAGACTTGTAGAGTTTATGTGTAAATTGAGAAAAAAATTATAAAAGAAGAAGAGCAAATTCTTGAGTCATTTTTGGATGTTTGTGGGTGTGCATAAAAAGGAAAACTAACTATAACTCCATTTTTTTTCTGTAAGGCGTACATTTATGCCCCTGATTTTTTTGTTTGTAATACTTTGCTGCATTGTAGAGTATTACAAAGCGATCGATCTAAGCTTAATAGATCAAGACTCGATCTATAAAAATAAAGATCAGTCTAACTGAAAATACTAAAGACCACTAGCTTGATAATAGAATTTCCCATATGATCGCTAAGGCTACTGCTCAGTCGACCTAAATGTACTGACTGACTGAACTTCTTAGAAACTCACAGGCTATAAACTCCTTTAAGAAAATGTTTTTTTTTAAAGTAAGATTTTTGGAATTAAGCGCCATTTTTTGCTCATACTTTCTTCCTTTTCTGGAATAAAGTGTAATGTTATAGCCCAATCGCCACCTAGTGGTCAAACTGAAACACCCTCCAGGAGAAGCAGAACAATGTTTACAATGTAACACTGTATGCTATTAACAATCTCATTATAATTTTACCAATACATTACACAGTATCAGATTCATATGAAAATCATGTTTATTCAGTTTAGTGTAACAATTTAAATACCTAAAATGCATAATAACATGTATAATATGTCTTTTTTAACATAAAGATATGACCTGACCCATTTATTCATGCCGCAGTCTAAATAATTATCACATTTTAAGTTTTTTATTTTTTTATTTTATTAACCAGAATGCCTTATGTCTGCTCTAACAACTGCTTGAGCAGCACTCAAACCTGCCTTCAGCTCATGCATCTGATCACACAGGCAAAAATGAGTCTCGTGTTTCTCCCCTGATTTCCACACATTGAATTGTTCTAATGACAACGACAGGCCCAGTTTTGAAATCTTGCATCAGTTCTTGGAATCTTGAGGCTTTGAAATCCTGAGGTGCAAAAACACCTTTGATGTTTGATTGCTAAACTTCAAAGTTGAGTGTTGCAGCGGTTGACCTTAAAGCAATTAGCTGCTGGATTATTACATTTGACAGGTCTTACAGTATGAAATTCAATTGTTGGATTCCAGAGCTGCAGTGTGAGGTAACCTCAATGCATATTTCCATGTATTCTCCTGTAGTTAGTCTGGGGTATTTGGGTTTATCTCAGCAAAGCCTTTAATGAATATACTTTATTCAATCATACATTGATCCTAAAGCGTCTAATTTGGCAAGCCTTTACATATTTGGAGTCTAAACATTTTAAAACATCTAGACGTCCATAGACCACACATAAAAAGCATTTAAATGGGAGTAAATGGAAATCAGATCACTTCAATTTCCATAGAAATTAAATAATTAAAAAAAAAAAAAAAAAGAAATTCTTTGTTCTTTATCGTGTACATTTTTCTTTTTACTATATTTCTGAGACCGGTGTGATGCAATCTCTTCTACGGCTAAACTTTTGGAAGGGCAATGATCTGAAGCACACCATAAAAGCTAAATGAGCTGAGGATGGCTGACAAAAAAAAGAGGTTTGAAAGTAGTTTCTTAGAGAGTCTGTTTTCAAATACTCAGTCTAAATAAATTAAAAAGCTCTGACACAGAATAATGGCATTTACTTTAACAACAATGTAAGAAACTTCTAATATCATAAATAAACTAGAGAAGCTGCATTAATGCGAGGGTGAATACTTTTTGCTTAATGCAGTTGCAGAAGATATCAAAGCTTCTTGCTGTAATTGTTGTAGGGATTTGCTGAAAATGCGAAAGTTGCTAAAGAACTTAAAGTTACTAAAATTGCAGAAAGTGTACAAAGAGTTTAAAGAATTTTTTGTAAAATCACATATATTCCGTAAAATGGAAAAAAAAGTAAAATATATGAATAGCAAATATATAAGTATGAATCTCCTGAACCTACTGAACATTTTAATAACAAGATTGTCTGAGTTTCAAAAGTACACAAAGTTTTTTAAGGATTTGAATAATTCCCTATTCATTTTTAATGCAGCTGAAAAACTGCATAGACCTTAAAAAAACGTAAAATATATCAACACCAAAAGTACAAGCTGTAATGTCCTGAATGAACTGAACATTTGGATACCAAGATTGCTGAAGTCGTTTAATTTTTAAATGCCGAAGAACAAAAGGAGGAGGAGAATCATTATAGTATAAATGCTTACTAAGTATTCACACAATAAGCTGTTTATGACTAGAAAAGTTGCATTACCTACGATAATGCTAGTTTGAATTCTTTTTGCTGATAGTAGTGTCTGAAGGTGCTGACACACTTTACTTTATTTTCAAAATGTTAAATTTGCTAAAAGACTGGAAATTCCATTAAAAAACTATGAAAGAGCGCTGAAGTTGAGCAAAACTTCTGAAAAAATGAGTGGTAAAATTATTTAAAAATCCTTAATACATGCCAATTTTTCAAAAATACTGAGTGTTGCTTAAAATTAATCTAAAAAAAAAAAAATAAAAAAAAAAAAAACCAAAACTGACTTTTTGCTTCAATACTAGCTAAACTACAAAAAAGTCTAAAAACCCTCAGTAAGCTAAATTAGTCAAAAACATTAGCCTGTTGCTAAAATAGAAGTTAAACTCTAAATTTCTCTAAAAAAAAAAACCCAGTAGATTAAAAAAAATGAGCCAAAAACTTTAGCTAAAAATAGAAGCTAAAATTTGCTGGAAAAAGCCCAAGAAGAAAATTAATTAGCCAGAAATGATGGCATAATGCTAAAATAGAAGCTAAACTCTAAATTAGCCAAAAAAATCCAAGTAGATTACAAATTAGCCAGAAATGTTAGCATGTTCCTAAAATATTACATAAACTCCAAATGAGCATGAAAAACTTTAGTAGATACAAATTTAGCCAAAAAAGCTAGCACATTGCTTGAATAATAGCTGCCAAGATTGCTTGAAATTCCTCAGTAAACTAAATTAGTCAAAAACATTTACCTGTAGCTAAAATAGAAGCTAAACTCTAGCTAAGCTAAATTGGCCTGGAAAACTCAAGTAGTACCCAAAGTATAGTTACCCAAAAACATTAGCATCTTGCTAAAATATTAAGTAAACTCAATTTATTTTTTCAAATTACTACAAGAGATGAAAACGTAGTCCATGAATATGTTTAATAGCTTATTGCTAATCTACCTAAAAAGTTTAAATCTGAAGACGCTCTCATTTATTTCCTATTTGGCATATTTTACACAATATTTTAAAAACTATAAAGTTCATGAATACCAAAAATACAAGCAGGTATATCCTGAACAATATGAACGTTTTGATACCGAGCCTTTTGCTAAATTCGGTTGCAGAAAATGCTAAAACAATTTACTCTAATTGCTGAAAGGATTTACTGAAAATGCAAAAGCTATTTGCAAAATCCAAAATTTGCTAAAAGACTTGAAATTTTGTCAATGAACTATGGAAAGGCAGCTGAAGTTGGACTAAATTTAAAAAAAAAAAAGTATAAGTCTGCTTAAAAATCTTCAATTCATGCCAAATAAAAAAAAAAAAAACATGTAGTGTCTTGCTTAAATATGAGCTAAACTTCAAATTTACACAAAAAGCTGATTTGATACAAAATTAGCCAAAAAGATAGCACATTGCTAAAAAGCTAGCGCATTACTAAAATACTAGCTCAACTCCAAAGTAGCGTACAAATCCTCAGTAAAATTAGTCAAAAACGTTACCCTGTTGCTAAAATATAAGCCAAACTCAAAAATAGCCTAAAGAATCTCAGTAGACAACAAATTAGCCAAAACCATTAGCCCGACAACCTTAGTAGATGAAAATTATCCTAAAAAATGTCAGAACGTTGCTAATATATTAGATAAAATCAGAATAAAAAACCTCAGTAGATACCAAATTACCCAAATGAGCTAGCATAATGCTAATATCAGAGCTCATTGCTAAATTATTTTAAAGTTACTAGTTTCAAGTGCACAAAGTTTTTGAAAAATCTAAAAAAATGTCTCATTTATTTCCTATGGAGCATATTTTGTTCAATATTACAAAAACTATTACGTTTATGAATACAAAAAGAACAAGCATTGATGTTCTGAAGGAGCTGAATGTTTTCATTCTAAGATGGCTGAAATCGCTGAAAGTGTGATTAAGGTTTTCGTGCTTAATATGGAAAGGAGCAGGAGAATCACTATAGTGTGAAGCATTTACACAATAATTCATGTGCAATACAATCTAACAACAGAAGTTTACATCCATGGACATGTTAAACTCAGGATAACTAGACACAGGGATACAATGAGAGTTTTAGTTCCCACATGGCAACAGGAAGCATCTATTTTTGTGTGTCAGAGCAGCTGCATGACGGTCTGAGAAAACAGAATGTTATGTGGCCAGTGGAGCTGAGGAAGCTGCAGGCTGGTGATACCACTGGCCCCTGTTGTTCTTTGGCTAATCCACTAAACTGCGAAGCACTGAAGGGTCAAGGAGAAGCCTATCTTTCGCAGTGCTGTCTTAAACACACTACCCAGCTGTGTGTATTTCCCCAAATTTTCCCCTGATAATGTAAAACAGCACACCAAGGATGCCACTTGAGATAAAGGAGCTAAAGAGGCTTCAGTGTGACGATTTTTGATTAACTTTTCGTAGGCTCGGTCCTCACTTCTCTCTGTTTGGCTTTTGAGCTTTAAGTGATTTCTTCCTGACATAACTGTGTATTTTAATTATTTATCTTTACAAAATGATCAAATACAGTTTAAAGCCTTTGTTTTTATTGCAGTGTTGAGACACCAAAGTACATGAAGATACTGATACTGAGACTTCCCTACCCGTAACGCAGGGTTCTCAAACTCCATTTACCTTGAGGCCTCTGAAGGTGGAGTCTGGCTGAGGCTGGGCCGTACGGGGTGCCATTTGTGCCAAAAATATGTTTTTGGATTTACCGTCTATGTCTGTTGAACAAGTTTATCAAATATTTGTTCATGTCCACGTACTACTCAACAATATTTTCTTTGTGTCCTGTGAAACAACGGGAGCTAACGACGCTAGCAACTGTTGCTAAGGAGTTTTATGACGACCAGATCCAATGAAGATACCAAATGTGAAGCATCAAAAAGCAAACACGAACCTACACATCAAAGACACATGCACAAGGTTTTACTTAGTAGACAATGAACTTTCATAAGAGGGGGCTGCAAAAATATCGACTTGGGGCCGCATATGGCCCGTGGGCCACCAGTTTGAGACCACCCCTTAATGTTTCACCCTACCCTTCCAATTGTAGGGGCATTTGAGGCTGTAGTGATGTCATAAATTGTTATTCCTAATAGTTTTTTTTTTTTTTTAAGGGGAAACTGTGATGACTTAAGGCTGAATATCCCTCCGCTGGTTGGGTGATCTACGTTTGCTGTGCCACTGCATGACTTTTTTTAAGTTAAAGAACCAATGTTACTACGGGTTTTTCAAACGCTGACAGCTTCACCTCAATGCAGAAAACCGGCAAATATTGACGTCATCGAGTGGTAGTAACTTTTGAATTTGAAGACACTATTTTGTTCATATTTTTGCATTTGGAGGGCAAAAAAAACATAGAAGTAGGGAGAAGCCAAAGGCCTATAGGGTAGGGTAAGAATTCAGATTTGGCCATGATTTGAAACACTTGTACCCCACGCAGAACTTCCAATACGCTAACAGCCCCGTAAAAGTTCCTGTTACACAAGTGAACAGCTGGCTGTTGTTTGGTCGATCACATTTTTAAGGTATTTGACATTATAGTTTGGATCTTTCTTCAGAATAAATGTGCTCGAGTATTAGAATAATTTTGAGAGTTATGAATAACTATAACTGGAAGCTGTGTTCAGAGGTTCAAAATCGTTTTTTGACTTTTAGGGTCTACTGACAGAAAACCACCTGTTCAAACCAGTGGCAAAAATTCCACAAAGGGAAGAGTGTCCCTTACTGTACTCAAAATAATCCTTTACCATTAACAGTGACTGGACACAGTAAGCCTGTACAATAGAAGATATAGCTCAACAAATTTAATTCCAATCATGTCCAGCACATTCTCACTCCCAACTCTATATTGATGTTCGGTGATGGACCCCTCTGCGTCCCTCATTGCTGTTGTCGGTGTTCTCAATTCCTTGATTTTTTTTTTCTTTTTTTTTTTTAATTTTGGCTCTTTGTAAAATCAAGGGTCTTTAACCCTTGGGACACAGTTCCAGGTATCCTACCACACGCTCAGTGGTCCTCTGGACACGGCCGATACTGGTAGACTAACCCAGCAGCGGTCCCCTGACCCGGCAGCGGACGCTGCGGTACCAGATCCAACCTGGTACCAGACGCTATACCCGACATTAATCGGACCAGACGTGTTACTGGACTCAAACTGGTACCAGTACTGGTTTAGGGTACCGATGTGCTGGACTGGTTCCAGTTTGCGGCCTGAAAAATTCGGATTTAATGGCAACAGCCAGGACGTCAAAAACAATAAGTTATGGACACCTAAATAATAAATTTTTGACGCGAGCGGTCCTTAACTAAACATAATATGTGACAGTGTTGTCATGTCTCTTAAAAGGCTTTTAATAAAATTCACACACAATTTGTGGTTGGGTTTCTGTGATTTAGAGATTTAGAGAAGATTTGGGACCACTGTTGTGGCTTAGTTACCCCTGAAACTAAAAGAAATAACTGGCTGCCATGCCACCTTTGCACTTCAAAAGTTCCTTTTAGTGATAAAAAATGTCTAATTACACAAATGAACAGATAGTTTCAGTAAAGTGCTTCCATTTTAGACAAAAGTGTTCATTTGGTTCATGACAATGACATCCAGAGGAGTGGTTCAGTCACCATTTATTTCCAAATTATCTGAATATGACAGCAAAAAAAATCAGAAACAATACATTTCTTTTTTTTTTTTTATTGTCAAAACCAAACATTTACTTTACATTATTCCTAAAAATTTAAAAGCATACCGGCTGACCCCCAGCTGAGCTCTAAATTTTCCTGAAAGCAGTTCAGAGCTGACAGTGGCAAGACACAGCCAAAAAAAAGACAACAAAACCTTGATTGAAGAGGCAGAACACGTGCAAACACAAACACATTATGATGGAAAGGTATTGTGTCAAAGCCGCTCACTTATGTCAGGGTGCATTAAGCTGGTAGTCGGCACACAGTTTGCCTCTTTTGTCTGTTAAAATTACCCTCGGCTGGGCGTGTGTGACTGCCAGTGTGTGCGCTACGATTGGGGCTTAGTGCAGACTGGTTATACTCCAACATACAGCATTTGAGTGAAGTCTAAATCTTTCCCTTGTTCTGTTTTGTGACTCCTGCATTCTAATTCCCATTGAATATAGATGTACCCGTGTTATGTCAAAAGACTACAATAAAAACAGCAGATGATTGAAGGTTAAAGTGTCTTTTTAAGCTGGAAGTTATTACCTGTGTAGGACAGATTGGTAGATCATAGGGTACGTACTGTAAAAGTGCTGATGTGTTGCTATGTAATATGGAAATTTGCAACAGATAAAAAAATTGTTTTTATTCAGATTTCTTGATCAGAGCAACGGATATTTCTCG